>VURO01009179.1:1101-28021 GCA_015108175.1 Pelvicachromis taeniatus
TGTTGTTTTATAAATTTTTTTGTTGTTTTTTTTTTTTTGTTTTGTGTTTTTTTTGGGGGGGGGGGGGGGAGGAGAGGGGTACTTCAAATCTGCAGAGAAACAAAGGAATTCTGGGACTGCAAAATTATGGTTTTGTATCATAGTTAAAATAACAAAGAAAGAACAGTTGCACCGTCACACACAATCCCATTTTCATGTATTTTTTTCCAAGCAAAACATCTGTTACAAAACACTCTTGGACAACTTCACGTCACGGCTGAATTCCTACGATATCAGTTCTGATTACTTCGACGTGGCAGCGTGTTTGCGAAACCGCGAGCCCAACACGTTAACGCCATCTGAAAAACTGTTCTTCAGGAAAACTGGGAACCAGCCAAGGAGAACCAGTCATCACTGGGTTGTTGTTACAACAAATAAGTGAGACACAGACTGCTCACCGCGTTCATGTCGATGGTCATGTTGGTTTGTGAGGACGCCTGGTTGTCTGACGGGGAGCAGGAGTTCACCGAGGGCGGCAGCTGGACCAGACCCGCCTAATGGAAAAGAAGCAGTGGACTCATAAATAGATAAGTAATCACCACTGTATAATTTTAATGCTTGCTTATCACACATGCATTATATTCATATCTTATTTTATTACATCTTGGCAGATCTGAAAACACATCAAAAGAAGAAAAAAAAAAATCACATAAAAGGCTACAAGTTGCCTTTTATATAATATTTTTAGGAGCTTAGATTTGAGAGTTTTATATGTTTTTGTTGAATTTTCTTGTCACTGTTGTCAGTGTTATAAAGTTATGCCAAGATAAAAATAAAAAATAAAAAATAAACTTTCTAGATAAAGGTGAAGAGTCTGACCTGACAGTGCACAAGAACTGCTGCACTGACAGTCTCCTGTAAATTTCTCGAAATATTTTTTTGATTCATTGTTTGCCCAGACCCCCATGCAGCAGGGAAATGGTTTAATTTTGATTTTATCTTTTGACCCTCTAAGCATTCATTGTGTATTTTTTGGCAAATTGTTATACTTGTGTCTCATCTGTTGTTCTGGGTGTTGAGACACACGAACAAAGATTTCAGCACGTTAGAGAGATCTCTGCAGGTGTTTCACGCTTGCCCTTGGGTTCTTTGCACCTTCTTCAGGACTGCGTGTTTTCACTTGCTGTGATCCCAATAGCCGCACATCATTATCTCCTCTGTTTATCTCATTGTGGACTGATGAACGCCTAGATTCTTAGAAATGTGTCTGTAGCTTTTAAGAGGTTTGTGCAAAAGCCTGAGTGAGAAAGCTCTTGTGACTGAGTCATCGTTATCACAAGCGCAAACTCTCTGTGGCTTTCTTTCTGAGCACAACCTCGACAGCCCACTCTTCTAGTCTCATCTTCATAATTGGAACACCTGAATCCAAACAGCTTTTGGAGAAGTAATTAGCAGAGATTCACTTATTTTTTTTACAGCCTCTGTGATGATCACTCAGTATGTTCAATAAAGACGTGGAAAGCACAATTGTTGGTGCGTTTTTATTTTTAACTGTGGCAAAAATGAAGATCTGCTCGAAATGTAATCAAAGTAAATGAAATGAAAGCAGAAATGATAGGAATATCAAAGGGTTTGCAAAGTTTTCTTCCAACTAACTGGTAAATGAAATCATCATAGGCTTTATCACTTATTTGTAACCTTATAAAAAAAGATATGGTTATAATAATTCATTTATGAGCTGCTGCTATAACTCTGGTGTGGTTAGTGTCTAATTCTATATCATTAAACATCTCGGCAATAGAGAGGCGACTGACAGAATGACGGGCGTCTGTGTCCTGTCAGGAATTTCTTTTTTTCCTTTTCTTTTTTTTAAAGAAAGCCCGACCTTTTTATGAGTAAAAATACGTGAAAGTAAGTTGAATATTCCCATGAGAGCAAAAACACATCATCGTCATTACATTCAGTTCATCTGTTTTTCCCCTCATTTTTCATCTTACTCACTCATTCACAATCAGCCACATCTGGATGCAGCTACAGATAAGCATTAAGTGTGAGATCTTAAAGTCTGGCCAACGTCAAAGTTTTGTAATATTCTTTTTTGGGTTTTTTGTTTTTGTTTTTTTAAATGGAAAAACACAAAAACGCATTTTCATTTCAGTTAAACATGAATGACTTCACAATTACAGTTTGTTAGGACACATGTTCAGTGACATTTAACATAAAGCTATAGTTTAGCATTCATGTGATAAACAGAGATCAGATTCATGAGCATTCTTAGAATGAAAACATTCACAAATCCAAAAATACTGGAAGAAGTTGGAAAGACTTGGAGATTGAGATTAGTTGTACTTGCATTAATAAACATAATCCCGAGATTGGAGGCTTAGGGGACTGACAGACTGATGAAATAGAAAGCAGACCACAATGCCACAGTCACAAAATGAATGAAAACTAAAATTAACAACACAGCAACAGGTTTGTAAAGGAATGGACTCGATCCTAGTTTCCAGGGAAACTTCCTGAGGTGTATACCATGGCCACTGAAAAGTCAGGGCTCTGATTGGCTGGAAGATCCAGATTAACCTTTACTAACTGGATACTTTAATGAGATGGCCTTTGACGTTCAAGTTAATTACGGTAATCAATTCCAAAATTTTGACTTAACTTCAGCCGATGACTCGTCGTTACGGCTACCAATAACAAACATGGTAAGACGCTTCTCTGCAGAGAAGAGTGTGAATCTACTGCCGCTACTATAGCTAAGAAATACAATTCCTTATAAGGAAGAATTTGAGGAACAGCTGCGGCAGAAAAGAGAAAACCGGAGAGGAAATGTACCCTAAACTGCAAAGAAAATGAAAAGACGTCCACAAACCAAGCGAGGGAGTGAGAGAGAAAGTGAGTCAGTGCCAGGGGGAGGGGGCAGCGATATGCAACATCTGCACTGGCAGCATGTTGTGTAGGAGAGTGCATTGCTTTGTGTTGTGCTGAAAGTTTCCCTTCATCTCTTCAGCTTCAAAAAACTCTGACCTAAGGTGATAGACATTCTAAGAGGAAGTGTCTTGCACTTATGTGGCTTTAGCTGCGGGCAGAAACCAAGTTAAACTACTCTCAACTCTGAGGTGATTGTTTGAAATAACTAACAACAGCACAGGGTGACAACTGTCAGCTACAAAGCGGCAGACAATGAGCGAATTGCTTCATATGCGGATGGACTAACGCTCAGGGATCCTCTGGGTGTTTAAAACGGGTAAATGAAAACAAAAGGAGCCACACGTGTGAATGTAACAACTGCTGTTGACTCATTCATTAACTTTTTTTGGCAAGTGGTTATAATACTATATAAAAATGGATGTTCACACATATGAATGAGATGAAGTATATTACGTTTTGAGCTTCGGCGCTGGATAGAAACTCACTTGCTGGTTTGGGTGTGTCTGGGATGGCGGCTGCTGGCTGAAGAAGGCGTACTGTGACAGCTGCTGCTCGAGGTTCATGGCATTAATGGCCGCCTGTTGGGAGTACAGCACTTTATATGACACAAACCTCAAAAAGCATTAATTTCAGTATTTGTAACCTGCCTCATTATAAATGATGAGACTATTTATATCTCTATTAATGTACAACGCTTTCCCTCTTGGGTATTTTATTATACCTGGGAGAGAGTGAGAGGTGGAGTTGTTGGGGAGAGCTGCAGGTTCTGGTGCTGGTGGGAGTCTCCTGCATTCAGGATGAGAGGAACCACATTATCCTGCCCGGCCTGGATTTCCATAGATACTGTGGGCTGAGAGGTGTTCACTCCTACCATCACAAGAAAACAGTTTCCTTAAAAACCCAAACTGGCACCAAACAAGTGGCAAATGCTGAAATGCAAGGTCCTTCATGTCCTGCACATAACTGTAAGATATGGCCAGAGAGAACAGAGCAGACGGTGCTTATTACCACCTTGTGTGTTACCCAGAGCCTGCGTGCCGCTCTGGGAGCCGAATGAGACGGCAGCTGGGTCGTCGTGGTCGAGCGGGGTGGGCAGCGGAGGAGGGAACTGGATGTTGGTCAGGTCGGGAAGAGAGCCGCCAGTGTTGTGGGCTGCTGGTTTCATCGAAGCGGTCAGCTGCTGTTCTGGAGACGGGAAAATGCTGCAGAAAAACAAATGTGTGCCGTAAACTCTCCGATGATGACATGCTTGATATACTCGGTGATGAAATAGAAGAACCGCTAACACTGAGTAGCTTATTCAGATTACTTGGAAATGTCTCCCGAGGCAAACGAGTCGAGAGATATTTGGATTTCCTGCATTTGGTCCATGGTATTTTTGCAAATCTTTTGGCTCCACACTCTCATTCCTTTGGCAGTGGAGAGAGTAAAAATGAAAATGCTGAACTACAGTCAGATGCTTTCAATTCAAAACTATGCTTTATTCACACCCATTCATCAGATTTGTGTAAATATGTACCTAGCCGAGGTTTCCTTTCTGGATTTAAACACTATATCATAACAGTAAGACCAAAGTGCCCCCCAAAAATATTCACACTGAAACATCATTTCATTGTGTTACTCAGACTATAGAGAAAGGCATCCTTAGAATAAGACAGTAAAACTCACTGGATTCCAGGAACTTTGCAGGGCTTGGATCGTGAAATGGTCTAAAGTGGGAGACAGAAAAAAACAACAACTAGTGTAGGAAGACCAGTGAGATTTTCAAATGAAAAACATTTTGTGTGAAGATTTACTTTTTTGCTGTCCCAGTTGTGTTCCTGTCCATCTTCATCCAAATCTTGTTTAATTGCTTCAGACCCCGGTACAGTGAGTAGGAGGACTAGAGAGAGAGCGAGAGTGAGAGATTTAAAAAAGAAATCTCCTCAATGTCTTGGATCTACACATGTCCAACCTATTGTATGTATGTAAGTATGTACATACAGTATGTATGTATGTACGTATGTATGTACGTACAGTATGTATGTACGTATGTATGTATGTATGTATGTATGTATGTACGTATGTATGTATGTAGAGGCACCCAGCAATTCCCTTTGAGTGAGGACTTGGTGACAGTGGGGAGAAAAAACAAAAACAAAAGAATAAAGTAGACAAGAAGTGTGACATTAGTAAAATAAAAAAAAGACTTCTGAATGGAGATAATGGGTAAAAGCACAAACACTTCTCCAAGATGATATATACAAATTCAACTAAAGTGCTTCTAAAATTGACATATAATTCCCCTCACATGGCCATTAGGAGCGAAATTCACATGGCACTTCAATGCACCCCATCCTCACAGCAATCAATTTTCCTCCTCTTGCCTTCAAAGCCTCATTCAAACCCTTTCATCATACACTGGAGGGCGCTTCCACTGAGTCGTCAGGAGAAAGCAACAAAAACTAAACAGGATCACAAAAAAAAAACAAAAAAAACCCCATAACCAAAACCAAAAACCCAAACACCACTGACCACTGCAGAAAACGCAAAACAAAACCCTAATTTAAAAAGCACAAATAGACTAATTCAAGGCAGAGCTAACAGCCCATTTCATGCAGGGAGTCTGCATGATGTGAGTTGACACACACAACACTAATGAACATCTCTCTCACATTACATGGTGGGAACATCTTTGAAATCTCGTGTACCTCGTTTTGGCTGCAGCTCCTGTGATCCTCCAGTGAAGGAGGCCTGCTGGGCAGGAGTTAGTGTGCTCTGATGCAGTGCTGAGTCAGAGTTTGTCCTGCAGCACAAGAATTTTAAAACCACATAAGGCGATCTATAGACAAAATCTATCCAAACAGCACAAAAAAGTACATACCGGGCAACTACAGTACTGCGCGAGAACAACATTACATGCAGCAGTCAGGTATTTTTAAATGTTTTACACTGGACTCACAATAATCTCATAGTTAACATTTTAATAATTTTTCTCAATGACAGAAACCTGTGAGAATCATTAAATACGTGACAATGCAAAAGGATTTCACAGTCAGAGTGTTAGCCTTGTGCGTCTTTATTGCGTTATTATTTGAACACGCTTTTTCACGACAGGGGGGGAAAAAAAAAATGTATTTAGTTGCAAGAAGTCCATGCCGAGACAGTGTGTCATTATCAGAGACTGCCTTACCTCCTCCAACTAGTATCAGGTGGCGGCGAGAGATATACTGAGCCATATGGACAGCTGTCAATGTGACATCACAGGTTAAGAAATAACAGCTGGAGAATGAAAGGCTTGGCAGAATCAGTGTACTCTCTTCTGTGAATTCAAAAAATAAATAAAAAAAGCACTGAGCGCGGTGATCTTCTACTATACACGATACACTTTCATTATCTACAGCCTGAAGTCTTTTACAAAAATGCCAACAAACAGTTTGATTAAAATCTAAATATCTGAAATCAAGAAGCACTTCCACTACAAAGCCTGGCTGAATACAACAGCAATATTAATGACAAAGTGTTAATAATTGCTTGTTCTGCACTGTATATTTTACAATAATGCTACCATGAAGAAGCATTTAAACACAAATGTATATTTTATGCATATATTAAGCTTTAAAAAAAACAACAATAATACAGTTTAGATATTTGCATTGACTTCTGCTGGAGAATGATGAGAGCCTGCAGGTGGTTTCGCTTATGCTGTGTGATTATTCCTGTTCTCAGAGCTGTGTGGGTGTGTGCAGACTATCGTTTATTAACATCTCCACGATGCTAATGTTCAGCTGTTGACACCATGTTATTCCCAGCCAAACTCCTCCCACTGAATATTTATCATAATACATGAAATCTCTGTCTGTCTATGCGTTGCTTTCTTTGTCCACCAACTCCTCCGAGACCATTAGAAGATGACCAACCAAACCTTTGGACACAAGTTCATCTTAGAGCCCGGAAGGTTCTTATCTATATCAGATATTGCGGCATCATCACATTGCCTAGCAACCACCCAGCAACAGATTAAAATGATCCATTTTTTAGCACTTATGCACCTTATAAAAGCACCGTATCGTTTGTATTTCATGACAGTAACGTTTAATTTGTATTCGCAAAAGTTAAATTATGCATGATACATTATGATGGCAACATGTTTCCCGGCAACCACCTAGCGACAGGCTAAAATGACCTGTTTTTAGCCTTCGTGCACCTACAGCACTTTGTGAGAGATTCTCATCTTTTTTCATTTCAAAGCTACTTCTCATTTGGATTTACAAAAAGCTGAAATATTCATGCCTAGAAACCACCTAG
Source organism: Pelvicachromis taeniatus (assembly GCA_015108175.1). Lineage (NCBI taxonomy): Eukaryota > Metazoa > Chordata > Actinopteri > Cichliformes > Cichlidae > Pelvicachromis > Pelvicachromis taeniatus. The sequence continues at coordinate 8,302 of VURO01009179.1, forward strand.
GAATGGGTTAAACTGACCTATTTTTAGGATATAAACATGTGTATTTGTTTTTTTCTCAGTGTGATTAAGTATATCAGGCTTCCAGCAGAATGAACAGGCTTCCAGCAGAATACTGTAGAATGGGGCATGTACTGGTAGGATAACATGTGTGTAAATTCCTAATAATCTGCCACCGTACTCCTCCTTAAGAACAATTTAACCAAGTCACGTTTTGACCAATCACTCTGATTTAAATTGAAGCTCAGAAACCAGGTAAAAACCAACATTAAACAACACTTCACCCAACGGGCTGCACAAAAGGATATCTGCCGTCCGTGTTTGTCAACAGACAGGGGTTTCCGGTGGGGCGATGTGATGCGGTTCCGGTCGCGGTAGACTCTTTCCACTAATCCGTGGTGTCGTGTCGACCTGTTCATGTCGAGACCTGAATTCTGACAAATAAAGACAAGAAGAAGAAAAAAAGTGCAATGAACTGGCCAAATTGCAAATATCACCTTCCAGCTCCTCACCAGTCTGCAGTATTGGACAGAGCTGAACGTGTAACAATAACAAGAGCGTTTTTGAGGTCATTAATCTACAAAAAGCACTGCAGCAGCCAAGGTAGTCAGCACTTTACCTCAGTTACACTGCTCTTGGCCAGCAGAGAATAAACATTTCCTCTGAGCATGCAGCACAGGAATGAAAGGTAAAAGTGGTCCGGGGTGAAAAGGACCACGAAAGACTGGAAAATGAAAAGTGTGCATTGTGTTCTACGTGTGTTCTTCAGTTTGTTTGTTTGTTGTTTTTATGTTATTTCGTTGACAAAAAAAAAAAAGTAAAACCACCAAACAGTTTTTTGTCACTAATCGACGTTACATTTTCCATTTTTTTAAACGTTAGCATCTCATTCCATTTGTCTGATATACGGATGGCTAGGAAAGCTACTGAGTGAAAATTTCAAGGACGAAGGCTTTTTAGCCCACGTGTCAGATGTTTTCTGTCTTGGTGTAAAGCTTCAGCTCCTTTGAATCAAGGCACTGTTTCCAGTGTTGGCTAAGAGAATGAAACATGGAGCAGCTTTTCTTTCTCATACACACAGACCGACACACTAAGCAACACAGCAGTCGCGTTGCAGATAGCACCAAACGAGGCGTTTTTTACCCTCTTTTTTATTACCAAATAAAATGAAACCTATTATTCAGAACAAATTGCGACCTCCTGACCCCTTTTTCCCTTTAATTTCCAACATTCATTATTATGCAGTGTCTTTCACTGAAGACTGACATTTCTTTTATGTTTCTTTTGACAATTAATGCAAATCCTTTCCTGCCACCTTTGAAACTACTCGTGAAAACAATTTAAAGCAACAACAACAAAAAAAACTTTTGTTCCCATTCACGTTGTTGCCGAATGCACCGAACCCCAGCACGAAGCTGTGGCTCCCTGCACATAAAACACACAATTCAAATTTGGTGTGACAGACGCGGCTTTGAGAACATTGTTATTACGCTGCGGCACTAACACATAAACTTCAAAGTTATTGCAGCACTGTGTACACACTGTTTATTGGACAGAGCTCTGTGACTGCGCCGAGCCACGCTACAACCATATACAAACCTAATGTAAGCTGTGGCCTTGGATACTCACACTGCCTTCTGCTCTTTACTCTAAATAAAGTACTATTTTTGTTCATATACTGCTTACATAAGTGACTTACACAAAGTATGTGACTTCCTGTACAAGAATATTTAGTGCAGGGGAAAAAAGAACCTCAGGATGTCTAAAAAAAGCGACCAGTCAATACTGCAGGATATTACTTACCCATAGAGATTGGAAAAAAAAGGAGGTATTTATTTATTTATATCACACATAATATTTATGCCGTTCAGGCCACAGACTTAATTGAGCTACACCAGGTATATTTCAGTTGTTATGTGAAAGGCAAATGAAAGATTAGCAACCGTTTACCTGAAAAGGCACATCGATAGTGCTGTTTCCAATCTGATTGACGTTTGGCAAGGATCCTCCGTAGTACTGCCCACGGTTCTGTCCCAGCTGCAAATACTTGGTCTTCTGCAACTGTAACTGCAAGCAGAGCAACATCAGGTTAATCAGAAGGCCTTTATGGGAAATTTAGAAAAGAAATGAATGGGTTTCTCGCTCGCATTAAGTTCACGCTCCAGTGATAGCAAAGTAATAAATTAGCTATTAACACCCCACACGCCTAAAAACAAGACCAGGCCTGCGATATTGTTAATAATGAGAGCTGAATATGATATCCTGCTAGAATATTTTCTTTTTCAGTTGCACGATTGTTAGATTAAAGGACCGCTTACAGATCTTCCTTCATTTTTTGAGGTGTCAAAAGTGAGATTTGCTGATATTAGCAGTAAAGGAAAGGGACGTTGAAGTGATCGAAAGCAAAAAGCTGTTTAATTTTTTTTTGACAAATTTTGTTACAAGTTCTAACATTTATGGTCAATTTAGTGTCAAATTTAATGAGTTTGTTTTTATTTAGTGTGAATAGATTATACGAATGCCATGGTGGAAGCAAAGCAGTATAGAGATAATTCAATATCAGCTTTCAAAAGAAAACCCTCCAAACTGTCACTCCAGTGTTTATTTCAAAACAGCCTCCTTTTCCGTGTCCTATCACAGAACTCATGACCAGTCAATTAAATTGTCTTATGCAAGCCCACTGATTACTGTTGGCAGGGCAGAAAATCTAATAATAACAATTACTATGCCCGCATCATTGGTGTGTTTTGATAAGCCTCCAATCTCAGAGTATATATCTTTAACTACATGAACACAGTCTGTGATGCAACAGATAAGATACTGTAACAACAGAATAGGAAGTCTGGTCACTTTAATCATGAGAAGCCATGTGCAGAGAGAAGCGCAAAAGAAAAACCAGAGTGAGAGTTGAGCATAAAGGGAGGCAACAGTGTAAAAGGGTGAAACTCTAAACCCGAGGCATCCTTCCAGCATGTCTAACTCTGGCTCAAACAAGAGCTACCTAATGTTTGTCTTTCCATTAATGACTGGAAAAGTGCATCCTCCACCAGTTTCACTGCCCCATCTCGCTGTTTTGAAGAAAGCGATCCGGCTTCGCTCTGTTTAATGGGTTTGCTAATACTCCACCTCTGCACGGGGTTTAATGATATTCAGCTTGGAGGTTTTTCGCATAATCTTACTGACAGACAAATACACAAACAACTGATTGCATACATGTATTCCCAAACGGATGAATTTTGGTCATTTGATTACATTTAAATGTTTCATGTAATATGTTACATAAGTGCAATGGCAAACATTACATTTAAGTTCCCTGTTCAAATTAAATTGAATGAATTGGTACATATTTAGTTGATATCAAACATATTTCCTTTAAAGATTTTTTATTTTTATTTTATATATTTCAATTACATTTTACTCAAAATGATAGCTTCATGTTTATGAGGGCAAAGAATCTGATTTTGAAGTGTGCCCTCGCTGGCCACACCTCCTCAACTGCTTGTTCATACAAATAGCTAATCAGCCAGTCACATTGCAGCAACTCAGTACATTTATGCATGTTGACCCGTCAAGTCAAGATGCTTAAGGTCAAAGCAAATGTGGAAGAAAGGTGATTTAAGTGACTTTGAACATGGTATGGTTGTCAGGACCAAGTGAGTTGGTATGTCAGTATTTCAGAAACGGATCTACTGGGATTTTCCAAACACATCTAGGGTTCACAGAGAATGTTCTGAAAAAGAGAAAATATCCAGTGAGCGGCACTTCTCTGGGTGAAAATACTTTGTTGATGTCAAAGGTCAGAGGAGAAAGACCAGACTGCTTCAAGCTGATAGGAAGATACAAAAACCCAGAAAAAAAAAATTCATTAAAACCAAAGCGTGCAGAAGAGAATCTCTGAATGCACAACATGTTGAATCTTTTAAGCAGATGGGCTACAGCAGCAGAAGACCACACTAGGTGCCAGTCCTGTCAGCTAAAAACAGGAAACTGTGGTTACAAATAGCACAGTTGACCAAAATTGAACAACAGAAGAATTAAGGCTCTTCTGAATGGCCCATCCCTGTCATGTTTTACTTTGAAGGTCCGTGTCTCATGTTTGTGTTTTGCTTCCTTGTGCTCGTCAGCCCTGATGTCTCCCAGCCGTGTTCACCTCCTGCCTCTCGTTATGTCTTGTGTATTTTAGTCCTGTGCTTTTTGTGCTCCCTGTCGCGTCGTTAACGTCTTTTCCAGGCTGTGTGTTCCTGTTTCCCATTCTCTGGATTATTTTGCTTTTGCTTGTTTTCCCTCGTGTCTCCCTGTGGATTATTTTTCTTGTTCCAGTTATTTTTTGTATTTTTCATGCATCAGCAAATAAAGCTGTTTTTGAGTTTCACTCCGGCCTCTGTGAAGTCTGCTCTGGGGTCCTTCTCCTGCCTGCGCACAACTCATGACACATCCCATCCCCAAGTTTTTAAGCCACCAACCAGCATCCACGATAACTACTGTTACATTTTATTATCGATACTTCTGCTTTTCTGAATGCCAAGTGTAAACAGTTTTTCAGTAGAAAGTCCTTTTAAGTTATACTTGCTCTTTATCGCCTTCTTGGTAGAGACACACACACAGATTCACAAACAGAGCTTAGATATCATCCCGTTTGTGGACAGTCAGAGTGGTTGATGCTTGCTATGATGTTAAGTCCATCATGTTTCCACTCAGCAGCGGTCTCCACTGAAGCCCTGCCTCCATAGGATTTATTCTGGAGGCCTGTGCTGTATGTGGCTTAAATTCCACATAATCTGCTGGCCTTCATCTTTGGCGTAAATGTCACTCATGTTGCAGTGCACACAGGCCTGAGACCCGTCAGACAAGTTCACCGCGGTGTGTGTACACACACACACACACACATCTCTATATGCACGATTTTCTAATTGATTTTTTAAAAATATGTAAATGTCTACGTTCACGGATGAAATTATATGCTTTAGGTTAATCGCTTCTTATCTAAGCCCACGAGATAAAGGGAAAATCGCAGTGCTGGACGCGCGCTGTCAAACACGCATGCACGCCCCTTTGCTTTACACTTGCGTGGGACAAAAATTGTAGCCAATAACTTTTAGGAAAGGTGGTCCCCGCAGTCTCCGCATCTACATTTGAGGACCGACACATCGTGCCCGCTCAGCTGGCCGTCCACCGACAGTAGAAAATCGGCCACAGCTGGCAGGAAGCGTCGTTTGTTATTGTTTACCTGTTCTGCGTGGAGCCGCCGCGCTACAAATGCATATTTGACAGCTCGATGAAAACAAACGGAGCGCAGACAGGAGGGAGGAAAGGAAAAGGCAAGAAGCGGTGTCGTTACCCTCGCTGCTCGGGTTATGCTCAGGTCTTTCATCACTTCTTCAAACGCCGCCGTCTCCTCCGCCTGCTTCTGGTTATGTAAAGCGATTTTCTCGCTGAATTTCCGCGGATTGTTCGAAGTCGCCATGTTTCGCTCTTCTGCTCCGTTTTCCTTCAATGGTCAGCGTCAAGTAACACGGAGGGAGGACGAACAGCTTCCGGTTAGAGAGGCGGACACAACGCAGAGCGTAAAAGCGGAGTAATCAACTTAAAACATTTTTTTAAATAAAGACCAGACCAAGTTGCCTTTCCATTTTTGAATTTACTGAGCACAGGTGATACCTATACCCTACAGCTAAAACAGTCTGTGGACTGACTCTTAACTAAAACAAAACAGCGTTTTCACAGGAGCCAGTGTGTGACTTATCGTTACAGGAGAGGCACAGGTGTAAGATCCCACGAAGCCTCTGCCTGTGGCTTCCTGGGATCCAGCGCTCTAGCGCTCTAACAGAGCGCTGTGTGAGCCTGCTGACACTTATCAAACATGTTAGTGAATAAAGAATGACGATGAAGAATGGGAATAAAGTCTGCACCGGGACTTTGGGACTACCTTAATCCAATACAGCCATTTTTAATGTTAAAGCTTCTGTGCCGTCCCTTTCTTGCTGGCAAGAAAGGGACGGCATGTGAGCCTAAAAGCAACTTCCGGCCACCGTGTTTTTATTTCATTATCTATTAAGCCGTGCTGGCAGATAATTGAACAAACGTTTACTTTTACTTGATTAAAAGCCAACCGTTTACGCAGCTTTTATCATGAAATCTGCTCGTTTCCGGTGTCCTCGGGGTAGACACCAGTAAACTTGACGCTTCTCCCTAGGTAGGCTTTGCGTGGTCACGTCGCCGCGCGGGGGTGTTGTGGAGGCGCACCGCACATCTGGACTGCGGAACCCCCGCAAAAATACACTATTTAAGAAGACATCATTGTGTGCGTGTCCCTTTATACTTCTGAGGACAGTGTACACTACAGAAGAAGAACAATTATTGTTATTTTTATTATTTCAGTAGAAACTGCAGCTGTCTCACCTTATTTGTGGAGAAAAAAAATTGCAGTTTGGGTTGGCCTTAGTGTTCATGACTTGAGCCTTGAGTGAGAGTGTGGAAGTGTCTGAATCCCCCTGTGAGTGTGCCGTGTCTCTCTCCTCCTCGTTTTCCCACTGAGCAGATACAAAAGCTATGGACAACACACTCGCTTGAGCTTTTTGTGAAAAACAGAGGTGGTATTTGTGCCATCGATGAAAAACGAATCAGCCTGCAGGGGAAAGACAAAAAAAAAGGTATTTGCGTGTCCGTACCTGTTTCTTGGCTGCATTGGGAATTTTATCATTTTCACTTGCACTGCTGCAGCAGCTCGTCATCCCCCCTAACAAAACAAAAACAAAACAAAAAAACCCATCTGATTTTCATTTATAACTCCGTATGGAGTGCAGTGAAAAGACCTCACTTGCAGATTAAAATTCGCATGAAACACAAAACATCTGGAGCATTTGTTTTGTTTTAAGGATAAACGCACCTAATTATTGTTTCTTGTTCTCAGGCACTAAAGACACAGTGGAGCTGTTTCACCTGCCATTAAGTGGAGTGTAATTTGGTTGTAATGTAACCATGGTAACATAGGAAAAGAAGTGACTCCAGGGCAGGTGGAGGATAGGAGTCTGAGCACAGGATTATTATTATTTATTTATTTTTATTGCTCAATAAGCCTCAAAGGGCCAAGAGGCTTTAAGTTGAGCCTGTTTGCAATTCCCCTTTAAAATGGGGGGAAATGCATGTGGAGGATTTCTGTATCCAGCTGTCCTTTGTCAGATATTGTTAATGTTTATCTAATGCAAACATGCTGCGGTGACAATAACAGCCCAGCATGCAGCGACATCTCAGCTTTAGTGCACAGCTGAAAGGGAACGTCTCACTTTACTTTATCGGGCAGAGCTCGAAGTCTGAAAGTCAATTTAAACAACTACACCAAATTTCACACTCTGGCTCTATTTTTGCTCACAGAACGCTGATGAGACATTAACAAATGTAAATGATATTGAGTTTAGTGAAGTCCAAAGTGTTTGATTAGTAACATTTTGTAACATCAGTAACGTTAGTAACATCTGTCTTTCATGCGTTGCTTCTTTAATGTAGTTAGACCACTTTTGTGTCTCCAAAAGAGCATACCTGTCCTGAAGCATAATGCTGATCCAGCAGAGTCTACTAAATAATAATAATAATCAATAAAATGAGAAATGTTTTCATATTTCTTTTTTCAGGTATGCCAAACCTGTTTAAATGTTACTAAATCTCCCCCCGAAACACCTCCAAAAACCTTAATCTTTTAACCAGATCTAAAACATATTAAGACATTGTGCCATGTAACACAGGGTGATCAGCATGAACAGACTGGTTCATGACTGGGTGGATTAAACTTTTGACTACAATAATATTCTATATCTGAACTCAGTCAGAAGAGTTACAATGCCAATGCCACGGTGCCTGTTCTCTGTCAAGATGATCCCACACACTTTCAATAAACGAGGTTCGGGCTCTGAGGAGGCTAATCCATGACCGATAGTGTTGTACTCTGTGTTTTTCTATACATATATGCTTTTACTGCAATGCCTGGATTTGGGATCAAATGAAATCATTGCCATTCAGAATTCTTCCAGATGGTATTGTATGGTATATCAAAATTTTATGGTAATTTTTTCCGTTCATAATTCCATCGATTTTGACAAGATCCACAACAACACTGAATGAAATTCAGCCCCAAACCATGACAGAGTCTCCACCATATATTACAGATAGCTGTAGACACTGTTGTACCTCTCTCCTGTTGATGATTTAAACCAAAAATGTTAAATTTGAATTCACTGATCAGACCTGTTGACTCTGATTGTCAGCTCTTGAAATGAACTGTCACTTAAAAAAATGTCTTTATGCTCACTTGTCTTCTGTGGGAGTAGCCAGATGCTGAAGTACCACAACTTTTGGACATCTGCAGTTGTCCCAGTGCTGTACCAAAAAACAAAGAAAATACAATCCACTTTAACCTCTGACTATGGCACATGTTTGTGCCTCTTTAATAAACTAATTAATAAACAAATAGGAATACCTTTCATGTGTTGCTTATTAGGCTTAAATTTGATGTTTGAAAACTAAAAAGTAAAAAATTTTAAAAAACTACTCAAGTAAAGCACATATACCTGAAAATTTAACTTAAGTACACTAACAAAGTATTTGTACTTTGTTACATCTGTCCTCTGCAGGTCACAAATGCTAATAGGTTCTTCCTCTGGGTAACATAAAAGTAATCGAATAGTTGTTGAGACTGACTCAGATCAACATTGCCATTTAAAGCCTTGTCACAAGCACAACTTTGCACCCTTAAAGAGAATAAATTCTCCTGTAGTTTATCAAGGTGTATGGTCAAAGATACACAGAATTAAAGCGCAGAGGTTATGAAGCATGAGCGTGTTTTATATGTGGAGACTAAGACTGACAGCAGGGGGAGGCAAAGGTCCTTAAGGTTTTATTTCTGGTCCTGTTGATGTCTATTAGAGAGTGTGTCGGTAGCACAGTTTCACTTTTAATGGCATCACAAGAATCCCCTTATCAACACAAGAAAAGTTAAAGTTGTTTTTCTCTGATAAATTGAATCGCACAAAAAAAAAAAAAAAGGGCTTTTCTTTTGGGTGAATTTGAGACTTTTTGGAAAGAGAAAGTAAGACGTTTCAATTTAACCTAAACTCTCTGCTGTTTAAAAAAAAAACAACCAATATTTATCATAACCAACCAAGTGCAGCTAAAGTTAGATGTACTTCAGTGGTCTAGAAGCAGGAAGAGTTTTTTGCCTGCTGAGTCACAAAGTTTACTATCACACTTTTTTAAGCTCTTGTCAGCAGCTCTCTATTTTCAGCCTGAGCTTTTACAGGAAATATTCTAGTTTCGTCTGTTTTGCTCAGTTCCATGATTTCAATAAAAGGGAACTTCAACAAAACTAGCGAGCGGTGCTGATGATAAGCTACATGATTTCACTCACGACACAGACCTTGACCCACAACACTGAAGCAGCACTTCAAGGTAATATGAGTGTTTTTATTGACTTAACCTCTGCTGCTTGACTTGGCTTACATAATCATATTGATTTAACATGTCAACTTTGTTCACTTTAATCCTATTATTATTATTTTTTACTTGTATTCTTAATCATAAATTGAATGCTACATTTTAACAGTGCAAGGTCTCTAGTTTAGAGTCAACCTTTAACTCGCCATCTCAGCTGAAATTACATTGCTAAACACTGTCTTGTGTTGTTATTTGACAGATTATCACATTATTGTTTGAGCCATTCCGTGTCTTTTTCCATAATTGCAGATCATGTCTATCAATGGCACAGAAGGAAATAACACAGCAGAGTACAGTTCCTCAAACTCCTCTGCAAATCTAGGTATCGGGCTTGGGGTCTTTTTTTTGCTGCTTGCGATCATAGTTGGCGTGATCGTTTATAAATTCTACGGTATAATCGCCAATGTGATGCCATTTAGACAAAGAACAGTGCAGGAAAAGGAGGATCACTCAGAGACCTCACAAGCCAGTCCCCATGAATATACTGGTATGGTTCGAGAGCAGTCAACAGGACAATCTCCTATCTATGAAAACCTGAAAACTCAAGATGCTGGCTACAACATAGCAAACCAAAGCAGGTGAGCTACATTAAGTGTTTTTTCTACGTGTGGATTTTCATAGAATGTATTTCTTGAAACACCTATGAAACTGCAGAAGCTCAAAAGCAACGGACGGAAATGGATGAAGAAATGCTGTGTGTGTATGTGTGTGTGTTTGTCTGTGTGTATGTGTGAGTGTCGGTTTCCTCATTTTGCACAATCCTGTTGTAATGTAGACACATACTGAAACCCAAAGACTTTATAGAGTTCGATTTCTATTTTGTGTCTCAGCCTTTTTGGATAATGAGACTTTTTTTCTGTGACATTTACTGTTTTTTTCAAAGGTTCCCAGTCGAACCCGATGACGACGTGTACCTGCAGTGTGATGTCATAGATGAGGGAATATACAGCAATGACCCAGCACATGACGCCGTCCTCACAAACTGTCAAGAAGAAGACGTGTACGTTGTGCCAGATTAATTATGGGACACATTTGTAGAAAGACCTGCGTAGTTTGCTCCGGTTATTGTATGCAGCAAGCTGTCTCGTTTGATTTCTGTCTCTGTTTTTGTATAACAATATACAGCTACAAGTCAGCATACTGCTACTGCTGCTTTTTGATACAGACTGACTGTAAACATAAATTACTGGACGGTAGCATCATGTCAGTGTTATCTGTTATCTCCCATTTTGGAGGAGAGAAACAAAACTTTTTCTTTTCTTTTTTTTAATTTAATCCACTCCCTCCTGGTACAATTATCTCTGCTATACATCTTTGATTGCTACTATTATTGGCACATCTCATATTACAACCACGCTGGACACACTGTACAAATTTTGACAGCAGTCCAAGGTAATCAAGTTTGTGATTAGATTAGCTTGTTTTATGGTGTTCTCTTGTAGTTAGAGATGAGGCTTTACTTTGACCTTTGGAGAGAAGTGTGGGCAGTCTATCTGAGGTTTTGTGAGTAGTGTGTTCAGTATTGTCCTTTTTGGACGCTGGAAATTGTTGATTTGGTCCTAAATCAAATCTAGAAGCATGTAACTTGCATAGATATCGACATCGTGTTATGTTCTTAGTATTTTGCTAAGCGATGCGTCAAGAATAAATCCACAGTTTTAAAACTTAAACTACCGATACAGACACAAACAGCTTGACGTTGAGCGACCAGACCTTTGAAATTCCCCTTTCTGTGCAAAAAACTCTAACTACACATGGTTTCATTCAGATATCTTCATATCAGAAAAAAAAAGAAGTACAGTTTCAACAGTACGTCTCAGTTTTTTTTTTTTTTTGCTGAAGTAGAGAAAATATTATACCAGCATGAAGAAATAAACATGTAAAATTACTGAAAAGGTACTGGCAGATTATTGCCCAGGCTGTCCTGCAATAATAAAGCATTTTTTTAGTTTTGTTGTTTTTTGTTTCTTTTTTTATTGTGGACCCGCTATAAAAATTCTCTCAATTCTCTCAATTTCTGTAACTTTATTACTTTAGTGCAATCTAAATGGCCACGGGGGAGGTCCCTATCAGTAGTTAAAGCTGTAAAATCTATGAAAATACAGGGAGAAGTCACATTTTCCAGTGGGGCCGGATTGGAGTCTTTGGCGTGCCAATTCTGGCCCCCAGGCCTTCTGTTTGACACCTCTGGCCAAACACAGGTTGCAATGGTTTCTCTGAATTTTTTTCTGTTTGAATAGGGAACTATTTTGCTGATTAGGTCATCATAAAATTCAGCAACAATTTAAACTAAAGGTCATCTTGTGATGGAATAGCAACCAGCGGCGACACCAATCATTTTTCATATCACGGACATCATATCATCGTATTTTTGCCCTAGATAAAGAAGTATGGGTGCTTTCAAACATGTTACCACGGACGGGCAGACACACACGCATACAGACGTGTGCCACAGCACACAAACTTTTCTCTGCTTTTGTTGTTACTAAAGCAGATGACTCGACACTTTGTTGCAGTTACACACAGACACAACTCTGCATTGTGAAAAAATTACATGTTTTCGACCCGATAGTTAAGTAATATGTCAATATACTAAAACCTTTATTTAAATTAAAAATTAAAGAGGGACAGGAGCGTTAAGTGAGAAGCTTGATGGCTGCTATATGAAATATTTCTGGGATTTACTCTAGCATAGAAGTGTATAGGCAGCCAAACAGATGTGTGGGATTTATTACTCCACTTCATGCTATCACCCTACTGAGATAACGTAGAGGAGATAAGATGCAAAGAGCAGAATTTTAAAAAAAATCTTATCACTTTCCTTTAAAATTAAGCTATGAGGCTTTACAATTAGGAACCGAAAAACTCATGATCAGTAGTAACCGCTACAACAAATGCGCAAACACTACAAAACAGAAAATGTGTGGTTTATGCAAAGGCAGGAAAAGATGCAATGGTCAGCACTATTTTATCTATTCTGTGGGTTTTGGGGGTTTTTTTTCGGACGGGAGATCCAGAGAGGAAGTGAAAATCTGTCGTTCTTTTTAGAGCTCTTGTCCGGATCTGCACAAATTTCAGAGAGCAATCAAAAAAATGAAAGCCACAGAAGGTTTGTGATTGTGTTTGGAGCAGTAATGACTGAAAATGGACTCGGAGGATTATTTTTAGCTTTGGTTCCAGTTATTCTGACATTAATTTCACTGATCGTTTTCCAGGTAGGCTATTTGAGGATCAGAAAGAAGGGAAAGCCAAAAACAAAAACCTGCCTGTCTTAGGCCACGCACGCACACAGAGCACGGTTTAGTAAGTGCTCTGCTTGCGTGTATCGTTTGGGTGGAATGCAGCTCAAGACCTTTCAGCAACTAAGACTGCATGCCTTTCCATCCATTCACATACAACTGTATAGCAACCCTAAAGATGTCATCTGCGAAACAAAGCGTAAACAGGACAAAAGCAAAGAAAAGAATGAGCAGTGACTGGATCGAGAGGCCCCACAGAGGTTCTCACAGATCTGCTTAATCATCTATTACCTCAGTGAGGCCGGCTCACTCAGTATGCCCCACTTTTTAAAAAAGCTCAGTCTATTGATCGCAAAGCAGCATATGCTCTTGTTTAACTGACCTTTATCCCTTTCAAGATAAAAAACAAACAAACTATAAAGCACTCATTACAGCCAGTTGTGTCATTTCTTGGAATAATTAAACTATAAATACTTCAAAAGAGCTTACTACAGATGACAATTCGCTCACTTCATAACACAGGCTCTGTTAATATTTCTTTTTTACACCAAACCTTGAGCTGTAATTATTCATTTAGGTTTTTTTTTAAGCTTCTTTTAAGTTGTTTTTCTTGATTCAAAGATCATACTTGGCTCTGTGTATCTCACGCCCCCATCAAATCTTTTATTAAAAGAAAAAAACTCATCTTAGCAGCATTTTATTTCCAAGTATTACAGGCAGAAGTCATGATAAACTGATGATTTGAGTCCTCTTGACTCACCCACACTGCACAAAAACAAATTCCATTTAAAAAGATGGAAAAAGTTTGTTTTTCTATCAAGACATTATCTGTTTTGGGGTTTTAAAAAAAAAAAGATTTTTATATTTTTATAGACACAATGCATTTTCCTTGTCAAAGCGAACTGGATTTTATATTAGGTTAATCCCTTATGTTGTTCAACAAGATGACACAAAACAGAGCGCCAAGGTCATTAAGGAGAGCTCAACACTATCTCTTCTTTACGGCCTGATTTCTCTGGCACACCTTGACCTGACTAACCTGAAGTGGCTGATAATGTTTCTCTAAAACTCCTGCCAAAAAAAAAAAAAAAAAAGTTTTGTTGTGGTTTAAAATGTAATTAGAAAACAGAATCCCATGACTTCCAAATCACTAAGTTAATGAACAACATATGACTAAACTGTAGCTTTCCATAGTTTTCACTTGTAGTGAATAGTGACTACATTCGTACTTGCGTGGTTATTCAATCACTTCAAACGCTTTTTTTTTTGGATATTTTGATGTTGAGACTGTCAACACCTTTGGCCTATAAAAGAAAAGAGATGATGTCTTTTTTTAATGTTACCTTTCTATTTCATCTTTTATCTTTTCTAATGTAAATACACGTCTTTGACAAGCCCTGCTCCCTTTTCTTTCATCCTGACCGCTGTGAAGACAAGCCCAGACAAAAGCCTTCAGTCCGGCAGCCCCCGCGCACTTGTGTGGTGCGGGTGCCAAAGGGCGGCCCTTGCTCAGTGCTAACAGAGTGACATCATCGTGGCTGAACCTTGTGAGTCTAAGGAGGGATTACCAGTGACTAGCTCCACTGACAAAACCCTTTGAATTTTACCCGTGAGCTATCCGAGCCAAGACAGGCCGAGGCTGATTTAGAAAGCTTTGTTGGTATTTTTTTTCTTTTTTTTTTGTATTATACTTTGTTATTTGTACGACTTGCATAGTACATTATCAGTCTGACATTTTGTAGCAGGGGCATGTTTGCCCCCGTGTTGCATCAGTTCTTCTTTAAACAGGTGGCTGGAAACTGAGACGACTGGCTGGCATACTTTCCAAATGCCAAGTGTTTTCTCCTAGGATTTCACCTTTTTTTTTCTTTTTTTTTTTCATTTCATAACTTGCCAACTGCTTTCACTAGATGAGAGATGTGGCAGGCTGGTTAGGTAGATGCACTCTTCTACAGTGGAGGGAAGGTGTTACAGTGTGTGTTTAAAAGCTCGTAGACAATGAGAAATGTAAGAAAACATCGTACTTTTATTATAACACATGCTCACATCTTTAAGTGCAGCAGTTCAGCATAAACAACATTCATTTTGGTATTTCCATATGAACTGAAATGTACAAGACGGCAAACAAAATACAAAAAACAGAAACTCACAAAATCAAACAATCCAGTGCAATTAAATATTAAATAGTACTAAATAGTGATGTAACAATATCAAAAACAAGGCAACGCAAACAGAACCATAAATAGACTTAAATAAATAACTAATGGAATATGTTTACAGGCATAGGGGTGAAGACATAGATCTGCTTTTTAAACTAATGGATAACTCTGATTTTAAATGTAATCGCTTCGTTAATACTCATTCAAGACCTCTGTTTTTTTTGTGGGTTTTTTTTGTATATAACGCCTTTTTAAGAAATGAAGACAACACACTCCAAAAAATACACTTCTATAAATTTTAAAGAAGTGGTCACTTGCATTTTCTCCTCAGGCACAGTAACATTTACTGACAATAAAGTCAGTGAAAGTAGTCAGTGTCAGTTTTCCCCTGCTGTCGTAGTGCATGAGGACCATGGGCTCATAGGCTGCTGGCACGCAACAGGGGTGAGGTGTCCCTCCTTTGGTGATCTGGTGCAGTCGAGATTTGACCTGAGTGTGCATGCTTGCCGGCTTGTAGTTGTGGGGGCAGGTGCCGTCGCAAAAATGCATGGTGTATTCGACTGGGGCAACCACCCAATCTGTCCAGCCGATGTCTTTGAAGGATACGGTGACTGACTTCCGGCAGCACCATCCTGGTTCATCGCAGTCATCCTCCTTGTTGGAGCGACGCTGCCTCGTCTTCTGTGCGGGGTTGGCTCGCGTGAGGTCTAATTCCAGAGAAAAGGTCGGCTTGAGGGCCTCTCTGCTAGCCACTTCTACATCCACAACCAGTGGCTTCCCATTAGTCCTGAACCACTTCTCCACCTCTGGGCTGATGTCCAGGTTCACGTCTTGAATGTTTGAGATATTAGTTTGGGCTACACGGTCAGTCCAGGCAGCCGGCCACACAGTTGGCTTTCCCCCATTGACTTTAACTTTAATCTCCTCCCTTACTTCAGGCCTCACCGAAGTCAGTTTACCCAGAACCTGTCTGGAAATCTTCAGCTCTGCTCGAGCTACAGTCAAGTCGTTCTGGATATTTGAATTCTTTTGGAAAACCGCTCTGTACCACTGCTTGCGTGGACATGACCGTGGGCCCCTCCAAAGCACTTTCAGTGGCGACACTAAAGAAAAACACACACAAAAAAAAACAACAAAGAAAATTAGGATAAAAGTTGTTAACATCCTGTAATTATTAGAATTGTGCCATAGAACAATTGGAAAGGGGAAATAAAAGCCTGCTGGAGATATTCTTTATGAAACTCTCTTGTAATTGGTTGTTATTGATGACACTAATAAAATGTCCTCAAAGTGTAGCATTGTGTACAAGGTGTGCCTGTCACGCTCATGATTTCTAAAAGCTTGCAGGAATGTGTTTGCTTTTTTACACCACTGTTTCATGGCTATAGATTCTATTTTAAGCTACGTCAGCCTTTATCAGGATTGTGAACTATTAGGGAAGATATTATTCATAGTATTCGTAACCACATCACTATAGCAGGTTTCGCAAGTACACATCGGTAAACCTATACTACAATAATGCCTCATTGTCTTCTTCTTGCAATCAAACTTTCTAACCTGGCTTTTCACATCACTATTACAGCAGCTAAATTAGGCTCAAGTGGGCGGCCCCGTCTAACAGGGTTCTCATCTGTACCTGGAAAGAGCACAGTGGACATGGTGGATTGCCAGTTTTCCCCCACTGGCTGGCTGGAATTTCCTCTAATCTCCCTTATTTTTCTCCTGTAGAGCTGATACATCCTCCTGAGCTCCTTTTTCGAGGCCTTTTGGGTCGGTCTGGGCTCGACGTCCATACCCAAAGAGCTGAGGATCCCTGTCTTCACTGCCTCCAGAAGCAGAACTCCCTGGCTGTCCATCCTCTCCGTATCAGGTGTGTTTTCGTGGGCCTCGTGAAGCTGGCCTTCACCTGAGGTGTAGGCGAGGAGCAGCAGCGTGCAGGTGACGAGTGGGAGAATCGTGTGGGAGATGCACATGGTGAGCCAGCCGGGTAGGTCTGATTTGTGAGCGCAGCAGCAGTCAATGGATAAGGTTTGCCTATGCTATGAACTAAATTCCTGGCATGCTTTCATTTATAGTGCTCCTGTGTTGCCACACCCCTGTTTGGTCAGGTGAGCCTGTGATGTGCTCATCCAGAGCCACATGTCATAATATGGTAGCATTTTGTGTTATGTGATAACAAGATGTCAACTATAACATCAGAAATGTAAGAAATTATTTTTAATCGTTTGCACGTTTTTTTGTTTTATCAACACACAGAGGAAGGCGACAGCAGAAATGGGATGAAGAGATTTTGGGATAAGATTTGGTTACGTCCACCTCAGCATGATGAAGCATTTGAATTTCCAGTTATTCATTACTTTTTGCAAATAAATGATCCACGCTGACCACTTCGAAGAAGTCCAACAGAGTTATGCGTGTGACAGTTTAATGACCCTCACCGGTCTGTGTCTAAATGTTTTTAGTGCAGTAGTGCCCAGTACAGTCAAAGGTCACAAGCAGGTTCCAACTGATGAGAGATTCACCTAACGCGAAGCTCAAAACCTCAGCTGTCCATGCTGCTGGCCATTATCTGGCAAACCCACTTACACATTTTCAAAAGACCACATGCAATAAATAAAGAGAGACAGTTTACTACGTCTATATCAACGCTATTAATGTCGAGCACCCTAGAGAGTAAATGTCTCAAGGACAGATAAAAAGAGCAAAGAAGCAATCATTGTCAAAATAGGGAACTTTCTTAATCTGCATGACAGCAATCATGTGGTCACACAATTGACGTAAGGTTAAATGTGTACAAGAGAGCATAAATGCTGCAGTTTCTGTCACTGGTGATTGATAGGACAGTAAAGAAGTAAACAAATACATCATGGAGCTCTGCCAAGACCTTATCAGCACGTATAATTCTCACTTCGGTCAGTAATAAGGGTCAGTGCACTGCCAAGCATTCTCCCCACCCTTATAATTGCGGAGATGTGCACGAATGTCTAAACAGTGAGTCACCAAGGTGATGAAACAATCATGTGCTTTCCCAGGTGAGTTTGCGCCGGATGAAAGTGAGTGAAAGGTGTAAAGTGACTCACGCTGAATTGACAGCTTGGTTTAATCTGTCGTTAAATGTTCGCTGCCATCTCTGTCGGTCTTCATCTATTGTTGAGTGAGATAGAAAAAAAAAACCCTCAGACTCATTTTGTCAGCATGACTGAGGAGTTTTAGAGTACAAAGTGTCATCAGACAAGACCAACATGATGTAAATGTATGTGTACGCTTCTGTGCGATACACATATGTGTCTGATGACACGTTGCATCAGGTTCGAGCAGTGTGTGCGTATGATGAAATTCACTTTCAGTACTATATATAGCTTTTACACATATATGGAGATACATCAAATGTATGTATTTATATGTTTTACAAACCCTCCGGGGACAGAAAAGTTCAATTCAGCAGTCATTTTGACTGAACTGTACCCATCTCAGACATGCAGTTTAGATAGATAGATAGATAGATAGATAGATAGATAGATAGATAGATAGATAGATAGATAGATAGATAGATAGATAGATAGATTTTTTGTTAATCTTTTATTAACATGATGTATGAAGTGCATAATAATATCTGTAACTGAAACCGTGAAGAAAAGTTTTCAACCTCAGACAGCTTGCGTATTGACTTACTGCACCGTGGCGCCCCCTTGTGATCTTAAAGCTACACTACAGAATTGAGACAGCAGAGTAAGAAGAAACACAGATGACCGTTAAAGGCGCTGTAAAAAGATGAGTTCAAAGGAGCTAGAAACGCTATCACGGTCAGTTTGGACAACAGGTCAATGCACAGGAGGAATTCTGTCTTTATCGAGTTAAATTAGATTAGAAGAAAAATGAATAAGGTCAATACAACAGCAAGCACGAGCATCACAGGTGGAATCCACCCATCTTCAGTGTCTCATGGTTGGAAATCTCTTCCTTGTAGGATTATGATGTGCTTAGTCTGTAGTCTTGTTTGCCGAAGAGAACAGATTTAAAGAAACACATTACTGTTTGTCTGTGATCACCATGGCTGACTGGCCGCAGAGGTTTAAAATCAAAGATTCATACAGAGAACATAAGGAAACAATTTCAGAATATTCCGTTCAAAGGTCGAATGCTTTAAATGTGCTACAAAAATTATGAAAAATATTTTTATTTTAAATAAAAGCCTGTTTCGAACAAATATGAAAAGGGTGAATATGTTTTAGTCAAGTGTTTCAGACCTCGCCTGTGCGAAGCAGTCACGCAAAGACAAAACAAATTCAGTCACTGTATTCAGCTGTGCTCAGCTGAAAACACCCTGCAAAACTTTATTCTGACACAGTAAGTTTTCACTTTTAGCTGTTTCAAATCAACAGTGAACTTCACGGGAGAACAAGGAAGGGTTCAAATCCCCTCCCCTTATGTAAACTCGTGTGTTACATCACAGGAGAAGAGATAGACCATTGTTTTCTATGAAAAAAAAAACAAAAAACAAAAACATCATAGTGTCACTGCGTGACAGGCACAGATCAGTCTTCGCTGTTCAGCTTGACTTGAAAGCTCAGCTGTTGTGCATCCTCTCACTGTTAAAGTATGATTCCTCCAGGCACACGCTGTTATTAGGCATGATGGTTTTTTTCTTTTTTCACAACCTCACGAGAAACATCCTGCGTGGATGGCAACATGCCGAAATGAATGGAGTGCGCGTGTTTCATGGGAGTTTTGGTGGCAATGAGGAAACGTGTCTGTTTCATACCTGTGTTGAATATAGATTTTATTTGTTTATTTAGGGGGGGGGGGGGGGGTTTTGTGTTTTTTTTTTTTGGTTAAAAAGGG
>VURO01009179.1:28041-56784 GCA_015108175.1 Pelvicachromis taeniatus
GGGGTCTTGGTGTATCTTCTTATGGGTTAAAAAATGCCATTTAGCTGCAGACAGTAAGGCGGTCAGCTTTAGGTGACAGATCGTCGATAAGAGGGTCAAAGCGCCAGCCCCTCTCTTCATTAATAAGGTTAACACACCGCATCTCTTCCCGGTCGGGTGATCAGCTGACTGGAGGACTGGTGGTGGCCACCTTTTGTGGTAGGTCGTGCAGCTCGCCCAGGGGAGGAGTGGAGGAGGAGTAGGAGGAGGTGTTGATGGTGGTGCAGTAGAAGCAGCAACAGCAGGAGGGTGGAGGACTGTATCCAACGCTCCCGGGGAGAGGACGGAGCGCATAATGGGCTGACTGACCGGGGATCCGCCGTGTGCTTGCCTTGTCTTCAGTGATGGATGAGCCGAATATCCTGAGACGCCGCGGTCTACAGGTAAACGGAGGCTGGCTGTCATGACAGCGGCGCGGATGTGGTTGTTTCTGGGGAAACGTGATTAGATCAAAGTGACGAGCTTTTTGCCGACGATGCAAAGCATTGATGTCATGTGATGTGAGATTATTTTCCATTTAAAAAAAAAACAAACCTTAACCGTTCCTCTTTATATCTGTACATTATTGGTTAGATTATGTGACATCGTTCGAAAACCTTATTTGCACTGAGCGTCTTTCCCGTGGGCATCCTTTCATACAAGGTGGAGTCCCACGAACCGCAGCAACGGGGACACATAATAAATTTTATGAATGTAAGGTGTGTATATCAGACCTGACCTCACTACTACTTAGCTGTGTGTTTATTTTGAAGCGCTTTCTGTGTGCTTTGGATAATCTGGTTGCCTTGGTTATGTGGAGCACAAAAGCCAATGGTTCCTGGAAGACTGGCAGAAACATCTTCTCCTGGGTGCCATGTTTATTTGAGATGTTCACGGTTAGAATAATTATTTGTTTTTGCTCCATTCGTGTCAGTATTATCTGAATTCATTTAGTAGGGAAAGCTGCATTGTTTCTGTTGAGGCGGGAACACTGATCATCAGTCCAAACATAGGTGTTCGCATTCCCTTGTCTCTGTTTATAGTAACTGGCCTTTTCCCACCTTGCATTCATTGAATTTCGATGAAGTGGAGCCATGCAGCTACAATAAAAATAATGGTCATGTTGGAAATGCTGCTTCAGTGCACAATTTTTAACTTTTTTTAAAAAACCATCTTTATAGTCACTTTCTCAATTTTCAAACCGCTGGAGGTCATGAAACAAGTGCAGGTAGTTTCAAATTCTGTGCACAGACTCTTTCAGTGTGACACGGTGCCACCCTGTCCTTCAAATCCTGACTGGCAAGAGTAGTTTTACAGTCCTCTGAACTGAAACGCACGGACCCAGGATTTGCAATTAAATGGCTACAAGGCCCACTTGTCATTGCCAGAAACTAGGCCATTCAGGAGCTAATGATATTTACATAGTGCCGATGAAAAAATAAATAGGAGTGACACAGAACCACCAGGAAAAACTACAGCGTTATTATTAGCACCTTGTGACTGTAAGCATGAAATGTACTTCATAGCAGTGTATTCAAATTGATAGGTGTCCTCCTTGACAGGAAAAGAAGACCTTTAACATGTCGATAACTGCATTTCAAGCCAGTGCTTTCAGAGCAAAGGTGAAAGATGTCTCAACCACCACCATCACATTTTTCTCAATTCAACCTTTCCCTCTTCTCTTATAGAAAGAACTGAGTCTTCCTCGCAGGGGAAATCTGTAAGTATGTCATCTGGGCAATTCTGTGCATCTTTCCCTCTTTGTCCCCCTTTGCACCCTTTTTTGTACCTCAAACCAGGCCAGTCAGTTGTCTGTCACATGTGGGCTTTATTGTGCATGCATGCTGCTTTTCCTGATGGTAAACATTTACTTCTTCACATCCTGAAGTGCAGGAACTTCTTAAAGCACCTAAGAAATTTGGCTGAAAGATAGAGCAGGCTCACTGCCCAGACTGGTTTTATGTAAGTGTTCAGAGGGGGGAACCAGAGGAGGAGAGTGGGAGACATTGTAGGTCTCAGTGTGAGAGAATCAATTAAGCCACTTCTTCATTTACTGAAAAAAAAAAAATCCAGGCTTTGAATTTGTTTTTGTATCATATGCTAGAGTTGATTTACCAGTGCTGAACTGAACAAGCAAGCTGAGCCAGTTCTAACAGGTAACCGCTCAGTTGTGAGTGTTTATTCCTTTTTTGCGAAATGTTTGACCTGCACAAAATTCATAGGTTATCACATCATCATTACAGCTCAGTTCAAACATTACAAGTGACATATTGAAGAAGCATGAGGGAATTTACCTGTGAATTTGTTGCCAAACAGAACCTGCTCTGGTTGAAAAAGAATTGTGACTCTAAATTGTCCAGGGATTTTCCCTGGTATGGGCTAGAGCTGAAGTTTTCAATAACTGGGAGTGAAAGGAAATATCAGAATCGCTGGATAATATATATTCATCCCAGCTGACAGTTTCAAAGATCTTTAGGAGCTAGATGTGTTTGTGCTGCTTACCTACACCTGTTCCACTGCCAGTATGGTGTTTTGAGACAAAGTGATGTTTGTGCAATAAAATCCTTTGTATCCCATTGTCTCTGATATCTGTTGGCCAAGTCAGGTGATTTCATTAAGGCTTTTCTGTCTTGTATTATACATCTATATGCATATATTGCTCTATTAACCGTATACAGGACAAAAATGAGCACCAAATACGTCCTGACATGGGGCAGTGTGTGTGTGTGTGTGTGTGCGTGTATAAAGAAATTAATTGAATATATTTATCACAGTTAATGTCTGTATTTTAAAATGTAAGAAAAAAAAACCTCTTCGAAGCGTTATTTTATGTAGACTTTGAAATCAGTGAAAATCGCGAGTTTCGCAATATTCCCTATTGAAAAAAATGTTACCTTCAAGACCATCGGACGCTCTGAAAATGGTCTTTCTAATTTCGATATAACTTGTCAAATGTTATCTTTATTGTTTTTTAATTTTAAAAAGTAGAAAGAAAAGAAAAAAAGTATTTATTGTTGAAAATGCGTAATTCCTTAGCGTTTTGGACCGGATTGATTATTTGTGTCATAGCGTTTTAAACCAGTTTTTCCGACAGAACGTGAAAGCATCAGAAGTCCCACCTCCTGCTGGCGCGCGGCGACGCGGCTGCGCGGTGCTGCAGGGACGTTGCTGTGGTTGAAAGTTTCTGTCGCCAGAATAACACTTCACGTCTTGTCGAAGATATCGGTCGATAATGTTGCACCTCGTGGGAGACGGACTGTATCGGAAATTTTACTGGTGACATTGAAAAGGAGCAGCGTGACCATGGCCGTAGCAGTCGCTAGCACCACCGAGCTGCCCTGCCCGGGGTCTGGGGTCAGTCTGTATCGAAAAAGCAAGAAAGAGTTTGTGCCTTTGGAGTCGACATACTAGCCTAACGGCGACTATACTACCAAATCGACAGGGGAGACTGTTTACCGCGATGCCCCCTCTTTAACGACAGGATACTAATTCTCATATCGGATCGGATTTAGCGGTCACCTCCAACATGTCTGATCAAAACTACTACTGGACTGTGCTGCCGAGCTACAAAACTAGTTTTGTGACCGGGGCCATGATGAAAAGATCAAAAAGGTAACGAAAACCAAAGCCTGTTTCTAACTAGAAAAATCTCCTTGAATATGGAGAGGAATGTTAATTATCCTCGACCAATCTGCTGCAAAACGTCTGGGGTTTGTCTGTTTGTCATCGGCTGTGCCGTTCAGTCTCTGAGAAACAGCAATTTGTTGAGCGTCGTAATTTCGAGCTGTTTGATTCAAGGCGCTTAACGGCAACCTCCACATTGTCTGCTAATGTAGCCACTGCACAGCTCAGACATCTTATCCCTCCGTAGGGTCTGCGATAGCCCGTTAGCATGGCACTGTATGTGTCGGTTACATCCGCCCTAGTTTTTGTTTCCGACAGAGAAACGTGGCCATTGTAGACTGTTGTGTGTATGTGTGCGGGCAGGCTGCATTGTCTGCTGCCAGCTGTCGCATAAAGCGACACCAGGGCCCAATGCTGATCGGTGCGCTGATGCGGTTAGCGGGACAGTAGTGTTGTAAACGTGCTCTCATCAATCAGATAAATCCAATCAGCTCTTAAGGTGTCTTAGCCTTTACTGCACTCAAGCTGTCTTTGGCAGTCATTGAGTTCATAGTGATCATACATTGTGGCGTCTCTACCTCTCATCTCTTTGTCATAATCTGAAAATGTAATTGTTGGCTTGCTGGCACAATCTGCTTCTGTTACAGTGGTGTAAACCGCAAGAGCTGCAGTTTATATTGCAGGATTTTAAAATGTAAATGTACCGCTATTGAATGAAGCTTCAGAAGAAAGCCATTAGCACACTGAAAACATAAGCTATCTGTGGAATGTCAAGCTATCCACTGTTTCCATGTAGCTGGGGGGGTCATGCATCAATCAGTGACCACAGTCACATAGACATAGTTAACACGCAGGCCTGTGTTTCAGTGGCCTACATTCACCATGTTTCATTCTTGCAAGATCGCTACAAACCATTATTGTTAGTCCCAAATATCAGTCGTCTTATGACTGCTAGCTGTTGATGAAGCGTTCACGTGGTGTGCCAGTGCGATACAGTAGTGCTCTCATATCTTTTTTTTTCTACACAGGTTCTGGACTGTTTTTGCTTATATATATTTTTTAACAGGAGTAAAATGGAGAACCTTCACAGTGTTTCTGTGGTTGGAGGTGTGCTGTAGACACTTTGAAGCCCAACTGTTGGCACACGTTGGCCCTCTCATCCCTCTGTTGCTGTGGCACTTTGTGTCTTTTTGGGTTGGTGGGGCCATATAGTCTGTGAATCTGCCTCTGCACCGACCCAGAAACGTCAGGCTCTGTTGTCGTCTCACCCCCTCAATTATTTTAGGTCACTGCCAGAAGGAAAGGGAGACGGGATCTACATCACCGACATGAAACAGAAAGCATTCAGATCACAAAAAAAAACAAACCCCAATGAAAACTGAAAAGAAGCCAAAACTGTAATCTTAATGAAAACATTGAGTTAACACCTGCGTGCAGAAACCTGCAGGCACCAAGTACAAACACATAAGAAATGGACAAGATAACATTTGTTCTCTAAAGTAACGTCATACTTGGGCTGGTAAGCCAAAAAGGCATTAGGTTGTTTGCTTTACTTCAATAGCTGCACCAAAAGAGCATTTTTAACTCTACTAATAGATGTAAATTTGAAGAAAACCAGCCCACTGAGCAGGAAACGATCAGGACAAACAACACAGACCAGCAGAAGTGAAACAACACTTCACAGCTCACAAAGACCGAAGTACAAACATGTGGATGGTGTGTCATGGCCTGCTCAGTTATATCAGGGACACTTGGACCATTTTATTTATTTCCATCATGATAAAACAGCTTTCCGTAGTTCTTATTGTCTAATCAGTCTCTGCCAGTGGTACTGATAAGTAATATATTTCCCTTATCTCACATGACAACACTCTCAGACGTCATTGGATCGCACCACACTGCTCAATCCAGATTTCACATTATTTACTGATTAGAAGTGGCTAAAAGAAAAAGAATAAAAAACTTTTAATTCCTCTAAATATTAGAGCAGGTAATGTGTAGCTGTCGCTAATGCATAACGGAGAAGTGGTGCACAAGTTGGGTTGTTTATATATTTACATGCAAACATGTTTGTAGTCATGCATGCATGGGTATGTTTGTATGCATATACATAATTACAGTGGCATTACTATTGTCAGCACATCAAAAAAATATGAATTCATTGATAAACAAAGTGTGCTTGGATCATTTTTGTTACAGCACTGCATAAAACAGATGTTCACTCTCTTCTGTTTGCTGCCTTCCACTCACAGTTCCCGTAACAACAAGAGAAGGAGTTTGGGGGTCGGGACCCCATCGCCCACGCTGTCACGACCGCTTTCACCTCTCCCACTCGCCACAGGTACTTGTGTTTCGGTTTTACCCGTGTGTCTGCTCGCCTCGGTGCGGGGTTGATTGGATTGGCTCATCAGAAATCCTGCATTTAGCCACCGCTGATTGCGTGTGAAGCAGAGAAGTTACAGAGGGTGGAGGAGAGCACAGGATTGGCTGTCTCGTGTAGGTTGCATCAGTCTCAAGTTTGTTTTGATGCTGTATGTCACGAAGCAGTTGCTAGTTTACCTCTGGTGTTCAGTTCTTTTTCCTTCTTTCTCATAATGTGCCCACAGTAGAGTGCAAAACCCATACAATGCTTTTCCTTGTGATATTTTTAATGAAGCTCCCTTTAGGCTTGCTCATCATTTGATATCCCCACTTAAAAAGTGTCATTCCATGTACCCCCCCCCCCCCCCCCCCTTTTTTTTTTTTATTTTTTTTTTTATATTTGTCCTCAGGGACAATGGAAGTCCTTTAATGACCTTTTTAGCAGTATGTAGCATGGTGTGGTTGTATCACATACCCCCTGCTGTCTGTTGACACAGACCTTATTTGATTAGGACCGGAAGGGCCCTAGATAACTTGTGTGTATACATCACTGTCATTAACAGATTTCATTGTTTCATTTTGAACTTGTGAAAGAAAACCACCTGTAAAGTTGACCATTGCCAGTCCAGTTATTCTGCATTTAGTCATATGCTTAGTTTCTTTTAGCTTCCTCTCAGTTTTCAAAAATGTGTTTTGTTTTGTTTTTGTTTCCTCAGCTGGTAGCAGTCCTTCAGAAAGCCCCAGAAATGTCTCCGCTAGCTCTTCTGCCAACTTTCAGTTTGCCCGCAGGTAAGAATTAAATGAAATGCTTTTTAATATAGTCTTGGTTTAAACCACTCAAGCTCAGGCACATTATTGCAGTAGTTTCTTTCCCGTAATAACCTCAACTGGAAAATGACTAAAACAGACAAAAGTACTCTAATGGAGTGAAATGGCAGCAAATTAGATACAAAAATAAGATGTGCATGTCATTTTTTTTTTTTTTTAATTGTTGGCCCGCTTAAACTAAAAATGAAATCAGAAAAAATAACCAAGGGATCTTTGGTTTGGTGGAAACTGTGTGCACGCAAACTGAGCATGCCCTGGCTTATTCCCTTTGCGCCTCAAATCGAGGCAGCGGAGAACCATGTCTAACCAGCTGAAAGCCCCCGGGGTCACTCACTTGCTGGACGTGGGTCTCGGCATTTGTCAACCCAATTAAGCAGGCGAGTTGTTGCGTGCTCTCATTACTCAGGGCTGCTGTGTTTATGGAGGAAAACTGCAGCGCTTGCCTTCTCATCACACGTACCGTTTATAGACTGGCTGGGATTTAGAGGAATATTAGCTGCAACCGACGTCCTCACTCAGCAGCGGAAAATAGTGCGGTAGCCTGTGTCTATGAAGACCTTAGTACGGAACAGCAACATGTATACTTGAATGTACCCATGTAGCTTTTTCAAGAACACTGTAGTTTAAATGTGTGTGATGACCGAGTGTCCCAAATGTGACGAGTTAAGCTGCAGTGCAGTGACTCCATATTGCACCATATAGCTCAGGGATGCAGAGTGGAAGTCTTCGTAGAGCACTGCCTTGTGCAGCTCATCTAAATTTATTGACATTTTTAAGCTGCCAGAGTTTAGACAGATGCTGTGACTGCACTTTTGACAGCTCCACAGGGTTTATTTGGTATTCACAAAAGCTGTATAGCTCTGCTGTTGGTGCAGTTATTTTTTTCATGTGACTGTGGAGTAGCCTTGAAGAGTAAGGACGACCAACGCTCTGGTCCACTCTTGATTTATTTATTTTGTTCCTTTCACAACTAAGCCATTGATTCCATTATTGATTTGAAACCTTTGCCTTTATTAGTGGCTTCTTACAGCAACACGATACAACATGTTTTGACACGTGGCATACATATCAAATAGGGACTAGATGAAACCCGCACGTGTAACACAGCTCGCTAACCCTCAGATCCGTTCAGTTTCCCCGTCACCTCTAATTTAGCTACATGTCAAGAGCTGGTTTCTCAGGGAAACAGCATTCGACCACATTTGTCGCCATAGATAGACTCCATGAAGGAAACTAGGCCACTTCCTCAGAGTGTATTGGATGGAAAACTGTTGGGACAGTGTATTTTTTCTTTTTTTCTTTTTTTCTTTCTTTCTTTCTTTCATTCTTTTTTTTTTGGTAGAGAATGGTTGAGATTTTCTGCAGTGTTAATGAGTGCATTGTGTGTCTGTGTGCATAGTGAGAAGCTGTCTGTAGGTCTCAATGCTGCAGTATGATAGCAGCTTGGCAGGTGTTCAGAAACAGCAAACAGCCACTGGCAAGGAGCTCTGTCAGACTAACAGGACTGTGACTTTGACAGGCAGACTTAATCTGTCACTGTCATTAAACAGTGTTTATTTTCTCTCTCACTTCATGCCTCCATTCGCCCCTTCTTCCTCTCTGCATCTCTCGCCTTCATTCCCTTTTTTTTTTTTTTTTTTTTTTTTTTTTTTTTTTTTTTTTTTTTTTTTTCCCGTTTTTTTTTTTAAAAAAAAAAATATTTTCTTTTTTTTTTTTTTTTTTTTTGCATCTGTGTAGTCAACTGGCCCGGACTGAAAGGTAAGAAAAGAACTAATTG
The DNA here is from genome assembly GCA_015108175.1 of Pelvicachromis taeniatus. NCBI lineage: Eukaryota > Metazoa > Chordata > Actinopteri > Cichliformes > Cichlidae > Pelvicachromis > Pelvicachromis taeniatus. Next base: position 36,650 of record VURO01009179.1, read on the forward strand.
CCATTTCTTCTTTTTCTTGCTAAGACGCAAACTTCAAATGTAGTCTGTTGGCCTTTATAGGCTTTGAAGATTGGAATGAGTCAACAGGATGTAAAGGTTTTTCATATAAGCCTCCACTGAGTAGCTTGTTATTTGTGTGTTTTAGCAGGGCGGATGGGCGAAGGTGGTCGGTGGCATCTGTTCCCTCCTCTGGATACTGCACAAATGCACCGAGTTCATCAGTATCTGTAAGCAGAGAAGTATCTCTTACTGTCTGTCACCTCTTTCCATCATTACATATTCAACCTCTCTCTAAACCACTGCCTTGGGGGCATTTAGTTCTCCACTTTACAGGACTGTAAACTTCCGATGCTGATTAACTGAGCTGTAAAGCCCATCAGCTTACACAGTGTAATAAATCTGCCTATAAATGATTGTTGATTTTACAGTAGACCAGGGATGTCACACTCATTTTACATTGTGACCTACATACTGAAACTCCCCATTCTGTTAGTGTAAAGACGTTTGCCTACACATTTAATCTCTGAGTATATTAAAAAAAAAAAGGGGGGGGGGGGCAATTTTAACTCTGTCTCTTTTTCTACATGATAACGAAATGCTCTTGTAATACATGAAAGAAATGTGGTTGTATGACTCTTTGGGCTTAAGTTGTAAGAAACAAATTGTAATTTTACATATAGTGTAAACTTTTACATATGTTGTAAAATTTCAGGGGGGAAAAAGTTCTGGTGGCCCGGACTGTCCTGTGATTATAAAACAAAGATTTTATTAATTCATTAAAAGTTTTAGCCGGGGTACAAATGATGTGTCTCAGACACTTTTGCAGCTTTGGGTTTTATTTGGATTGTTTCTCTGGTCTTTAAAAAGCAGATAGACAAGCAGAAACTGTGCTCATGTTCATGCACTGAAGCAGGAACGGTTTGCCATCGATGCGGATTTTGGTCTAGAAGCAGATTTCTAGAACAGCACAGAAAATTGCAGAAGTTATGAAAAAGAATGGTCAACACTGTAAACATAGACTGCATACATTCTGAGTTTGATTCACTTTTAAGGTTTGTTTGCCAGAAAAAAGCCTTTTTAAAGTCATAAAATGCTCGATTGTTCTTCACTACGTCACAGAAATCTGTGAAAAATAATCTACATTAATTTTTTTAAAAAGTGCATGAATAATAAAATTTGTGCAACTGCCAAAACGTTTGGCTAGCTCTGTAAAGATTTGCTCATCACTCTGTAGCTGACAGCTGGTCGCTGGACACTGCAGGCTTTGGTTATGTAGATAACCTCCTCCCCTTTTGCGTCAGTCAACAGTGTCCCTCGCCCCCACTGAATGTCACTTTAATAGTTTGTTTCAGAGTTGAGTAGTTTAAGTCTGTCGGGCAGTCTGCTAGCTGTCCTACTTTTGTCTTCTCCCTTATTAGCAAGGCGACAAAACAGCGGGTATCTCCGTATGTCGGATTGGAGTTTTTATCCTGAGGCAACCCCAGAGGGAACTGTCCTCTGCCGGGATCGAACCGGGGATCTTTCACGTGAAAAGCAAAAAGACCCGCTCCACTGTGGAACCAACCCTACCATTGCTACCTGTATTTTTTTACCTTTTTTTTTTTATTGATATTTTGTGATTACTGGTAACAAAATCACTGCTAGTCTCTTGTGAGAACACCACTTTAAAGCAGTAATTAGCCAAAAATATGAACATTTATAGAATTGGCGTGTGTTATGTTTTCTTTTTTGGTTAGTTTTAGCCTGTTGCACATAACACAAGGATGGAATACTAGAACAAAACTGCCACATTAGTTGTGAGATATTTTAGAAATAACATCACCATTACATAGCTCATCAGAGTGACTTGTTCATAGAAAAGGAATCTTTACTGTGTTTTATCGTAAAAGAAACCTCTTACTGACTCACATTTTAGAACTTGTGAACTTCACTTTAAACTTACCGGGTCACTGGGCATAAACAACAGTAGAAAAAAGGTTTGTGGTTTTAGTCTTTGGTTGTTTTATTTTTTTGCCATTTCCTTTGTGACAGCTTGTCTTTCTCGGATTGAGTAGCAGTCGACGTAAATCCAGACTAACTGTGACCTCCTCTGCAATGAGACACACTGCCAACTTTTTACAACTAGCTTTTAAGTCTACGGGGGATTTGGATAATTGTTTTTGTTACGTCTGCCGCTTTCAAGTTATTATCGCTACAAATTTATGTGACATTTTTGATTATAATTAGTTTTATTGATGCAGTAAAGTGGTTGGAAAACTTCACACTGACAGCTTGGGGCACCGGTTGGTTTATACAAAGCAGCTGACTGGAGATGGATGCTGGTATCCTTTTTAATGACTCAGACAGCCATAACAGGATACGTCCAAGGATGATGAATCCCTCCATCATCGACCATGTCTAATATTTTCCACCTTGGAGAGGAAATGAGAATTCATCCTCAGATGCCTTTTTCCCAAAGTTTTCCTGGAATTATTGAAACAGTATTAAATATGGTAAAAAAGTAAACTTTTTTTAAAAAGTCAAAAGACAAAGGTTTTCTCATAATGGTGTATTTCTCTACCCCCTATTCAACAAACCAAACTTGGGAAAGGGGAAACCAAAACACAGGAGGTCGTGTGAATTATTTACCACGTGTATCATTAAACGAACGACGTCACACCGAGACGAACGGAGTTGATCTCAGCGTGTTCTCTTTTGACTGAGGGGAAAGTACGGGAATAATAAAGCTTATCATTACAATAACACCAGTCCTGTTGAAATTTGCAGTTTCTTTTTCCTGGATGACATCACAAACGAGCAGGGGCTGTACCACATTTCACATTTCAGTACTCAGCTTTTCCTTTTGGGAATACTGCAAACGCACTTTGTCTTGCACAGCCTGTCGGCTGTTTGCTGATGTTTCCTATGGTGATTATCAGGATTTTTATCTTGAAAGCTATCACTGAACCTTCGGGTTGGCTCAAAAGAAAAAACAATACCCAGCTCCTGCGTCTTTGCTGAAATTCTGTAGGACCTACCACATGGCTTTGAGACGGTGAAGTCAGCCCTCGCTGCACAATGCCCTTTTCAGGCCTGCTGTCAGTGAGGTCTTTATGCAGCTCTTAGTCGATTCTGACAAGTCTCTAGTTTCCTGCTCGGCGTAGCCCCTCCACCCCCACCCCCACCTTCCTATCACTGCTCTGTCACGTCCCTGCTCTGTTGCTTTCTTTTTCTTTTTGTTTCTTTTTTCTTTTTTAGGGTGGGTGGGGGGGTCTCACTGTCTTGCTTTTCTTTCTCATTAACTCTTCTGTTTTTCCTCTGGCCAACGACCCACTATTCTCTCTGCTCTTCCTGGGGTACACGAGATCCTAGCCAAATGGGAGTTCTTATAAATTCCAGGCAGTGTGTCACACGTACGTCCTGACTTGGAAAGAAAAAAACAAAACAGTCACACGTGTGTGGACGCCATGGTAGTAGATGCTGCCTGCCTCCATGTGTGCAGCGTGAAAAGGGCAAAATCCTACTGAAAAATGCTTTAGGGTATCTATAAAGTTCACGGAGTCTTTTTTTTCTTTTTCTTTCATGTACAAAGGGATTGATGATGTTTTTTTTTTTTGTTTTTTTTAACATCACGAATCAACTTTCTGCATGTCCATATAAGGTGGTGCATCTAATTCAGATCTGTAGTGGAACATGAAAGCCTTTAAGACTTTGGGTATTAACAGGATGAAGAGTGAGTCTGAGAGAGCAGACGTGTGACTCTTACCAGAGGAAGCCTTTTAACACAGGATGTTATATAATCAAAGCACAGCACCACCTACGTATGAATATTTAAATAAAAATAGATAAGAGTGGTAGTGGCAGTGGTTGATTGCTTGGTTTGCTTTTTTATTTCTTTGATTAAAAAAAAGGAATCAATAACTGTAACTTAAACACTGATCCTACTTCCCTCTTTTCTTCCCCTCTTCTCCACTTTTCCTTCCCAGTCCTCTTCTTCCCAGGAGTTATTGCACCAGTTGCCCTTTCAGCCCACGCAAGAGGATCTTCACTTCCTCTTCAAACATTTTCCTAGTCCAGAAAGTGTGGCAGATGAAGAAGGAGCCCTCCCCGCGGCCCCTGTCAGGGTCCGCTCACGAAGTCTCAGGTAGCTTTATGCTGATGCAGCATATAGACTGTTTCTGTTACACAAACATTTCTGTCATACTTCACTGGGCCGTTTGTTTTGAAAGGGTGGAACCGAAATCCCCCCCCGACTGGCTTCAGTCTTGTACAGAGTTAATTATGTGCTGCAGTGGCAGTTGTATACAGCAGCTCACCACACACCACTTAAGCACAAAGATAAAACTGTTAAGTGCTATTAAAGGCCTATTATACTTACTGTACTTGCATGCTATATAAACTTCCTTATCAATTCATTAGTAGTACTTCTTGGTAGTACTTCAAAGAGTGGCACTTGTTGTGGTCTTGTGCTGCTGTAGCATGTTTCAAATCAAGGTTCCTCTTCACTGGTGTGATCATATGTGCCATATTTAATCTGAACTGTGCTCTAAAAAGTTTTAAAATAAAAGATTTTTTTTTTTTTAAACTTTGTCCATTTTCTCACAACTGAAAGAGAAGATGTGCTAACAGGGTATAAAATGAAAACCTCAAACTTGTACTAGCGTGGCTAACATGCTGCCCGTTCCTGCTGCTTAACTACGTACTCGCCGAGTAATCAAAGCATATAGTGAATAAAATAACTTGTTAATTTATTCACTATAAGCTATACAGTGAGGGTGGGAAGACTGTGCTAAGCTCACAAAGCTTGCCACCTTAAGTAGCTGTAGTTGCTCTTTTTACAACACTGTAAACATGTATGCGAATGAGCACTGCCCTGTTTGGTAAGGCTGCCACTCCACCCCAGTCTAACAAAAGTAGGCTTAATGGTTTTTCAGGAGATCTTTTGCACATGATTATAAAAAGATAAATACTGTCTGAAAAAAATATGGTGGGATAATTATTTAATGTGGCTCTGGAAAAACCCTCAGTGCCATTTCTGCGCGATCCCCTGGATTAGAATAAAACATTTCCTCATCATTTGGCATTGCTCGACCTATCCCTCTGAATAGCTGCAATGGCAGGCAGTTTTGAGGTTGCTGTAGAGTTTTTATGACAAGCTGGGGAGGATTTTGGCAGCATGTTGATGTGGTTGCTTTTTTGGTGACGTGTCCATGCATGTGTCACATGCAGTAACTCACACTGCATGCGTACACTAATACTCTATAAATACATCCGGGTAACTCTCCAACAATTACACTGGAGAGAAAACGTCCCCTTGGGTTTCACCTGACCTTTGCATAGTTGTTAATGATGCATCTAAATTTCTGCACGCATTGCCTGTGACAGCAGCTGATTGACAGTTGTTGCCGTTGTTCTAAATTTGCTCTGCAAGTTGTGTAAAAGGATTTCTTGCCACCCCAAAGTAGTTCTGAGTGGTCTGAGCAGTTGCCATTACCCTGAAATAAAGTCATACCGCGTGTGCAACTGTTGCGGTTACCCAGAACAAGTCAAGTTCATGTCGCAAATTGACATTATTGTCATTTTTAGTATGCAACGTAGTGTAAGGGAGCACCCTTGACTGCTATTTTTAACAATTGTGCTGAGAGTACATTGATTGGGAACGTGCAAGGAGGGTTTAAAAAGATGGCCACGTGTAACCGAAGCCCTGTGGATGCAACACGTGTGGCCGTGGATAGTGCACACGAGAACCCGATATGAATTGTGTCAAACCCGCTGCATGTATGACCTAGAATGTTGGTGAACACTTTCATTGTTAATGTGCTCATGAAATGTTCTAGCTTGTTGTGTGTATTGTCATTCAGTAAAGCCATAAATGTTGATTTTTAATCTAATACCTCTAATCAGTTGAGTTTGCCAATTAGTTTTGTTGTTTTTCATTTGATTTTAGTTCGGTCTTCATTATTTGTTAATGGCAAAAATGATTGACGTTTATGTTTTTCTGTTTTGTTTTGTTTTTTTTTCTGTTTTTTTTCTGCTTTGTCTGCTTCCTGTGAAGCCCTGGACGGACCTGTGGGGTGTTTGACAACGAGATTGTCATGATGAATCACGTCTACAAAGAACGTTTTCCTAAGGTAGCTCACTTTCTGTATGAAAGTCTCATAATCAAAGTTAAAATCTTCAGCTGCTCACTAAATGGGTTAAAAATAAATGCTGTACTAGTTTAAACGAAGGCTTTCATTTTTGTTTCCCAGGCGACGGCCCAGATGGAGGGTCGGCTGCTCGACATCATTGCAGAGTGTTCCCCGGACACCGCTCTGCCCCTGGCTGATGGTGTGCTTGGATTCATTCAGCACCAGCTGGTGGAACTCGCCAGAGACTGTCTGGACAAGTCCCAGAATGGCCTGGTGACCTCCAGGTACTTCATGGAGCTGCAGGAGAAATTGGAGAAGCTGTTGCATGAGGTGGGTGCCTCTTGTCTTTAGTCGATGGTTTTTCATCTTTTTTATACAAATGCTTTTTTTTCTGTTCTTTTCTTTTTCAAACAATCAGGCAGTGTTGGTTCTTTCGAAGATGTTTTTAGCTGGTGTTATTGTTGCTAGCTCCAATTGCCCTCTGGGACGTTGCATGCTGTACTGTAGCAGCACCGAGGACACTGAACATTGAAATGAAATTGCCCATTTAATTTGTTCTTATTCTGCCGGTTCCGCTCCATCAGTCAGTAATGTTCTGCCACTTTATATTATTACATACGGGCATGAGGTGGGCAAGTGTACAGTTGTGTAATGATTGTTTATTCTGCAGTGCAACAGTGGTGTAAATGATTATTTTGTCAAATAATACTTCTTTAGTTATTATATTCTTTGTGGCCACAGAAATAGTTTTGCATCTTGACCCTTCTGCACATGCTAAAATGCATATTTTGCTTTGCTTGCTAGTGTTGCTTTTTCATAAAGGTTTTTACAGTCTTTAAAGATTTAGCCTGGCAAGAGTTTGTTTTAAACTGCCCGCTGACTAATCGCACCTCTGAATGTTTCGCCACCTCTGTCGCACACTTTCTGAGCCTGCCGTTTGACCAAGGCAAGGCGCTGTTGGACTTAGATAAGCGAGAATGAGAGTTAAAAAATCAAATGTTTTTCCATTATTTAGAAGCCTGGCAGAGCATGCAGTGAGTATTGATGCAACATGTTGAAATACCAGCCCTTGAGCCCTTAGATCACCACCAGGCAATGTAAGGGGATGAAATGGTTGCTAAAAATATCAGCCAGGCCGAAGTGCAGACAGCTCCTTTGGATGAGTTGTGTTGGCTCATGACTTGTGTCAAATGGATTAGGTCACAATAATAATCCATCACTGTCTGTCCTGTTCAGGCGTATGAGCGCTCAGAGAGCGAGGAGGTGACCATCATCACCAAACTGGTCAAGAAGATTCTCATCATCATCTCCAGGCCGGCCAGGCTGTTGGAGTGTCTGGTAAGACTCAATGACAGATGCAGTAATAATCACAGGTTTACGAGTGACGTAATAACGCTATGTCCATCAGCTTAGAGCTGTTACATCCATGTGTAAGGGTTGACTCATACATGATGATGACATCTTGTAGTAGCGATTAGTTTCTGCAGTAATAATAACCCAGCTTACCTTTATTAAGCCAACAGCAAGTTCACCTTGCTAGCCTGGGTTTGTTGTTAGTAAGGTGCCGGTGATGCTCCAGCTTTACAGGCCAGGAAAAAAAGCCCAGATTGGAGCAGAAACTTTTTTCTCTCTCTCATTTTTCAGCATTTTTTAACTGTATTGCAATGTTTGATCCAGCTTTTCCTGATGTAATAGTCGAAGCTTTTCTACGTATTATGTCAAAAAAGTAATGTATACTTGAGTGAAACCTCAACTATGTTTGTCCTTTGTATTTTTTTTTAATCCAGGAGTTTGATCCAGAGGAGTTTTACCAACGTTTGGAGGCTGCAGAGGGCCAAGCCAAAGTAGGACAAGGCATCAAAACTGATATTCCCAGATACATAATCAGCCAACTGGGCCTTACCAGAGACCCCCTGGAAGGTGCAGATTTTTTTATACCTTCTGCCTCATTCTTGCTTACTTCAGATAAATTGGAAAACCCTTATGCAGTTAGGTTAAATGAATCAAATGAATGTGATTTAACTTGATATGCTGTTTTGATTTTTGTTATTGTTCTCATTGGCGTTTAATGAAGTTGGATCTATTTTGTCTGCTGTCGTCACAGAGATGGTTCATTTGGAGCATGCTAGCCCGATTCACAGATCAGCGAGCAGAGAGTCTGATGACACTGGAGAGGCAACATCTGTACAGGTATAAGCTTACATTAAACAGTTATCGAATGCATACAGTGAACTCTAAAGTGACCTTGGGGTTCTTGTTTTTTCTTCTTTTTTTTTTCCCCCATCTGTCACACATAAGGATTTTACGTCATCAAACAAATTTTATTACTAAACACATCTAAACCTACCTAACCCTGTGTTAAAAAAATTTTTTTTTATTAAATAACAAACTAATTCATTAACCACATTTTTTGAAAAACTTAGCTTTATTTCACAACCTACACTCAGGCCTGGTTACGGCCAGACCTGCTGAATCAAGAAATCACTTAAATAGAAGCTGTCCGACGAAGTGAAGCAGGCTAAAAGATCTCAAAAAGCAACGCATCGTGTCATGATTTAAAGAAACAGTTGGGGGGGGGGGGGGAGTCATTGACGTCTGCTAGTTTGGAAAGTTTGCCAAGGCTTTGGGACTCCAGTGAACCACAGTGTGAGCTATTAACCACAATGGAGAAAACTTGGAACAATAGTGAACCTTCCCAGGAGTGACCTACATTGATGACTTATCCAGTAACTCATAAAAAAAACATAGAATATCATCTAAAGACAGTCCTCAGTTGCCTCAGTTAAGGTCAGAGGTTATGATTCAACAATAAGAAAGAGACTCTACCAGAAAATCCTGAAGGAGGATGTCCAGCCTGTTCATGGCCTAAACTAAGATCACCTGGGTTATGCAGCAGGACACACCAGCAAGTCCACCTCTGAATGGCTCAATAAAACCAAAGCAAAATAATAAACAGAGCAGATACAATAGTGCCTTTTGACTTGTTGTTCTCGGCCCTAATGAAAGCTCTCGAGTGGCTTAGTCAAAGTTTGGACTTCAATCAGACTGAGATACTTTGGCATGACCGTTCTTTGGATGGTTCCTGCTCAAACCCTCCAATGTGGCTGAAATAAAACAATTCTGCAAAGAAGAGTGGGCCAACATTTCTCCACAGCAATGTGAAAGACTCTTTGCCTCTTATAGCAAACACTTGATTGCAGTTCTTGCTGCCAAGGGTGGCACAACCATTTATTAGGTTTAGGGAGCAACTGCTTGTTGTTGTTTTTGTTTTTTTTGTTTGTTTGTTTGTTTTTGGGGTTTTTTTTTTTTCTTTTTTAAACAAAGGGCCAGGCGGGTTTGGATAGCTTTTTTTTAATTAAGAAATTAAGAAAATTTGGGTTGTCTTTGTTTAATATTTACATTTGTTCGATTTGGAATGGACATACTTTTCCACAGCACTGTGTGTATTAGCAGGTTTCCCAAATCACAGCCTTCATCCACTGTGTGGATTTGCATACTTTGCAAACATCATTCTTGTTGTTGTTTTATTTTTTCAAATATTTTTTTCTCTAGCTCTTTGGATTGCATGCGGGTATAAAAGATGCTCCAGTTGTTAAAGCAGGATTGAATTGTGTCTGTGACAGGATAAACTGTGGTGGGTGATGGACTTGAAGGCTGTGGCATATGCACCAAGAAATATTAAATGCCATTTGGCAGAGCATGCAGATTATTCTTGGTTCAATGCAATTTAAGTGGTGAATGGAGCTCTCGTTAATATGAAAAAAGTCCTCCAAAAGTAATGCAGCAGCTGTAAGTTTTCATTCCACTCCCTCTTTCTCTCTCTTTGGGATTTGCGTGATTCAGAGCCGTGCAGCATGCACCCCTCCTCGTAGGAAACCACTGGAGAGCGACTTTGAGACTATAAAGCTCATTAGCAACGGCGCCTATGGGTGAGTAAGACAGACTTCTTTGTTTGCGTTTGACTGAGTCAGTCGCACCGAGAACCACAGAGATCTAAATAAAAGCAGAAACTAAAATGTGGATGTGTTTTTGTAGTATTTTTGTGTTCAGGCTGGAATTACTCAGGGCAGTTTCAGTTCCAGTCTGAACTGATATTTACCACTATGTGATTCCCACAATTGTTTTCTTCTTTATTCCACTGCAAAATCTCTTAAATGATCTCCCTGCTTTCTTCATTGCTTATTATTTATTCTGTCTCTCTTTGTGTTGTAACTGCCTCTGAATTAATTCCTCTCCTCCTCCTTTTGCCTCTCTTCTCTCATGCAGGGCCGTGTTTCTGGTGCGCCACAAAGAGACTCGTCAGCGTTTTGCTATGAAGAAGATCTACAGGCAAAATCTGATCCTTAGAAATCAAATCCAACAGGTGTTTGTCGAGCGAGACATCCTCACCTTTGCTGAAAACCCATTTGTGGTTTCCATGTTCTGCTCTTTTGAGACGCGGAGGCACCTGTGCATGGTTATGGAGTATGTGGAAGGTACAATTGGCTCAGACTGTAGACACACGCGTACACCAAGCTCTTATACATCTACTATACGAGGTACACGTTTTAAGTGTAAATCATCTGACCTGACAGCGTTTCTCACGATGGTGTTTTTTAAGGTGGAGATTGTGCCAATCTGTTGAAGAACATCGGTGGACCTCTGCCTGTGGACATGGCCAGGATGTATTTCGCAGAGACCGTCCTGGCTTTAGAGTACCTTCACAACTACGGCATCGTGCACAGAGACCTGAAACCTGACAAGTGAGTCAGGCTAACCCCCTCCCCCAACCCCAACCCCCTTTTTCCTAATGAATGCCTTCAGGCAGCACTAAAGAACTTAAAAGCTTTCATCATTTTTAAACTTGCTGTGATCTGTAGGGAGATCTATCTTTCTGAAGATAGAGCAGAATATTCTCAAACTTTGAGTCTTTGATATATTTTTTTCTCTAAAGATGAAATTCCAGTGCTTTGAGGGCGAGCATTTGATGTAACATGAAACATTTCTGTTCTTCCTTCTTTTGTAGTTTGCTGATCACCTCCATGGGACACATTAAACTGACAGACTTTGGACTTTCAAAGATTGGCCTAATGAACATGACAACCAACTTGTATGAAGGACACATTGAAAAGGATACTAGAGAATTCATTGACAAGCAGGTTTGTCTCTTCTCAACTTGTCTTTATTTTCCCCATTTCTTCTGATTTTGAGCTCTTCTTAAATCCACCGTACTCTTTACTACTTTTTCGGTCTACAGGTGTGCGGTACTCCAGAATACATCGCTCCAGAGGTGATACTGAGGCAGGGCTATGGGAAGCCTGTGGACTGGTGGGCCATGGGGATCATCCTTTATGAGTTCCTAGTGGGCTGTGTGCCTTTCTTTGGAGACACACCAGAGCAGCTCTTTGGTCAAGTGGTTAATGGTATGAAGTCTTTAAATTGAACTCATAGTTATTTATTTTGATACACATAAATCCAATCCATCTGTCATCGCTTCGAAATTCTGCAATATTTTTGAGTATTTTGGCACATCAGTCCCCTGGGCTTTGTAGATACATTTAATCCCCTTCGTTGCATTCACTCCTGTGTTCAGATGACATAATCTGGCCGGATGGAGAGGATGCCCTGCCAGCTGATGCTCAGGACCTTATCACCAGACTTTTGAGGCAGAACCCTCTGGAGCGCCTGGGAACAGGTTGGTGAAAACATGATTGCTGGTGGATGAAAAACCTTCTCCGGGCCTCGGGACGCACCATGGTGTGACTCTGAGGTGGCCAGGAAGCACAAACGTGCTTTTTGTGACAGATGTGTCTTACCAGAAGGTCCTAGTCAACAAGAGGCCTCATGTGGAGAAATGTAATGTTCAGAATTTACATAACGTTGGCACAGCAATAAGGAATGATTTGCTGTCTTCTGTGTGTTTATATGACGGATTATTCATGAATAGAGTTTTACATTAATCAGGCTTGATACAATTGCTTCCCGTAGAGCCAGAGAGGTCGACTAGTTCACAGTAATCAATACGCTCTCCGGAGCTCTGACTTGACTATTTTAGACTTCATATTTACTTCATATTTCCTCTGTTTTGACTTCTTTACACTGACTCCTGTGTTAGCACCTCTTTACTTTTCAGACCTTTTAAGTATGCACACTCTCAAAAGATCATTAAGGTCAGCTGACCAGTTGCTTCTGGTTTTACCGGGAAGCTGATTAAAGCACAGAGGAGATCGGGCCTTTGTTGTAGCTGCAGCTAAACTTTGAAACAGTCTACTACACTTAAAGGTTATTTGAAAACTCATTTTTACTCTTGACATTTAATGTCTTATTGCACCTTATGTTGTACAGCACTGCAGCACTAGATGCTTGTTTTTTTAAAAAGAAAATGTATTAATTGACTTGAATTTACAGAAAATAGCATATAAATAGTTTTACAATAAGCATAAACCTAGAGACCAGGAGAACGGAATGAAATTCAGTTCAGTTTTATTTACATAGCGCCAAATCACGACAACACATGCCTCAAGTCGCCTCAATGCAACAAAGAGTCTGGCTGGGGATCAGACAAGCTCAGACTCAAGTCTGGGGACCTTGATGTCCATATTTGAGTTTAATAACTTCTTTCTCCAGGTGGGGCCACTGAGGTAAAGATGCATAATTTCTTCCTTGGACTGGACTGGAACGGTCTCCTGAGGCAGAAAGCTGAATTCATCCCGCAACTAGAGAGCGAGGAGGACACCAGCTACTTTGACAGTATGTGGATTTACTGACTGTCAACCTTTTATGAAGTAGACACACAGCGTTGTTAAAAACCTGGGAGGAGAGGGACCTTTGGGAATGAGCTCTCAGAAAATAGATGCTTTTATGAGCTAAATTTGCATTAATGCAGCATGGTGGTAGTTTTAATGTGGATAGAAAACTGCTCCCAGTTTGTCATCATTTATAGCATGCCACGTGTTCTCCTACAGCCCGATCAGAGCGCTACTGTCATCTGGGCTCAGATGACGATGAAACCAATGATGATGAATCATCTCTGGAGCTGCGACAGTTCTCCTCTGTAGCTCACCGCTTCAACAAGGTACTCATTACTACTCATGAGTTATAATTAATATTAATACCTGGTTCATGGAACAAAGCGAGACTTTGTTTTGGTGTTGTCCTTTGGTTAATGAAATGCCTCTGGTTGTTTGTGGGACCAAAAGAATTAAAAACAAATCACTCCTGTTTAATCCATGGCACCTTTTTTTCTTTTTTTTCTCTCTCTTAAACTCCAGGTATACAGCAGCACAGAGCACCTGTCCACCTCCACCCCATCCAACCTGAGCCTGTCGTCATCAGAGCGAAGCCACAGCGAGGAGAAGGAGGATCGATGGGAGGGAAGGGGAGTCCTTTCCCCTGGCGACGGACACAAACATTTGGCGAGTGGAGACAAGAGGGCAGATGGACACAGGGGGAGGTGAGAGCATGGAACGAGGGAGAGTGATATCTTATTATGAGAACAAAACTATCACAGCCCTCTCAGTATTCACAAAATGTAATATTCTTTCGTATTGGGTGGAAGCTTTTTACTTCAAAAGGGCAATTTTTATAGATGTCTTTTTGTATTAAACCAATGAGCCGTTCTAAAATTCCCCCAGTTGGATCTTTTTTTGCACGCATGTCAGATGGAGGCCTTTCCATTGCCCACGGGTGTGAATGCAAGTGATATATCCATTCCGCGTGTACTGAAGCCTCCCGTGTGGTGCTGAATGGAGTGAACCATTAAACCCTAAAAGAGAAACAGGATATCTAAGAAGAAAATTTGATTAAAAACCACAAAATTCCAAATAAGCTCATTTAGCTGCACTTGTGGAATAAAATAATCAGGGCTGCAGCGATCAATTATTTTCGTAATTGAGTAATCTGTCAATTATTCCATCGAGTAATTGGATTAAAAAAATGCCTTTAATGAGCAATAATAAATATTTAAAAGAGAAATGTTACAAATTTGTGTCTTAACGTTTAACTGCATAAAACTGTCAAAAAAAAACCAAACCCATTGACTGCATTGATGTGCTCTATTAATTTATTTATTATTTAGTTTTAAACATGTGCTTAAATGTAAAATTATATAAAGAATCTCAGGTACAGTCAAAGGTCAAATAAAGAACAATTCTCAGGTCAGTGGCTCAGATTTTTACTGGTCCATGTACATTTTATCAGCTTGTGAAAAAAGCTTTTATTTTATATTTATCTAAATTAATGCAATTTGACACATTTAACACATTATATCACATAATATTTCACTTTTAGTCTGAAAAGTATCACAAAAGCCTTCACATAAATATGGCCTAGAACACCCCATGCCCCCCTTTAGATTCGCCCATGTTTACGGCAGGTGTCACTTCCATATAAAAAGGCCTTCAGCATGCTGTATAATTGAAACATTTTAATGTAGCCTTCTGTAGCTTTACAGCAGATATTTTTGCTGTGTAAAATAAACGGCGGTGGATGAAGAGGCTACAAAGTTCGCTTTTCTTAATGCCTGAGTTTGTTGATCAGGCGCTTCGATGCAGGATTCCCCCTAGCTGTTTCCTAGCAAAGGTTTTAATGGTGATTAAAGGAACGGCACTGCTGTTTTGGACACGATAAACACTTTTGTCTTTCACTAAACCTGAGCTCAACATCTCAGTATCAGCCTGTTAAACAGTGGCAGCGTCATCGTCACTGCTGTTGTTGTGTTATCAGTCTTCTTGTTGAGAAACTGGGGGCTTAATGTTAAATGCTTATGTTAAATGGTAAATCGTTTAAGACATTGGCACACTACAGCACCGTGTGCATCAAAGAATGTGCGTTGAGGATTTTTTTAAATAATCAAATCATTGGCATTACTCAGTGAATCATTGCAGCCCTAAAAGTAATGCACTTTAAAATAATAGCGGCAGTTCTTCTTGTTTTTATTGTTGAAAGACATTTATTGGAAGGAAACTGTTGCTTACTGCCCAATTTCTAAAAGAGAAACTTACTAAAATCTGCATTTTTAAATTTGACCTGCATTTGACCTTTCTCAGTCTCCGTCCACGTGCATCATCCAGCTCCTCACAGTCAGAACGCAGCACCAGCCCACTGGTAATGAACAACACCCAGAGCTTCGACATCATGCCTCGAGTTGCTATCCCTGCTGATGAGGAGGGTAAGAGTAATAATAATAATGCACAAATGACCTTCTCTGTTATTTTTATTTATTTATTTTGCTGTTGTGAAACACTAGTACTCACACGCTGTGCCCACTATTGCAGATGGGATGGTTTCCAACCTGCGCCGCATCCGTCTTCGGAGCAACAGCACAGGCACAAGGCCGTCCTTCAGGAGGGGGGCGTCTCGACGCATCGCACATCAGTTAGAGACTCCAGAGAAACCCAGGTCCCCCTCTGGAAAAGTCCCCAAGTCTGCATCAGTCTCTGGCCTTTCACTCATCATTACCCCAGGTATCTTTGCAAGATGAATGAATCATGGAAAGTGTTTGGAATTAAAAGAAAATGGTGACAAGAAACAATAATTATAGAAAAGAGTGTTCACAGTGCCCTCTAGAGCCTAATACTATGTAATTTACACACACACGCACACAAACAAACACATTATTAATATTGTGGTCAAGATTAGAACAGTGTTTGTTTGGTTTTAATTAAGAACATCTGATATAAGAAGTTTTTTTAAATACTGGATGCAGCATTTTAAAAATAGTGTGTACACTTTATAAAGACTCAACTGTGTTTCTTCCTGCTATTCTTTTGCTCCTCAACTAGATGACTCAGGAGGTCCTCCTACGAGCCCCAAATCTTCTTTGTCCCTATCGTCCAACCCCTCGTCCAGAGACTCGTCTCCCAGCCGCGATCTGTCCGTCAATGTCAGCTGCCTCAGGCCTCCAGTGGTTATCCACAGCTCTGGGAAAAGATTTGGGTTTGCACTGCGAGCCATCAGAGTCTACATGGGAGACAGTGATGTCTACACCGTTCATCACATGGTCTGGGTATGTGATCTTATCTCGTACTGACTAGATTTATACTATATTGGGAATCAAACGCATAGATGTTTAAATAACTTTATGGCCTCATTTTCTGAGCTGGTCCTAAAAGTGAGTGAAATCGTGGGTTATAGTATGTGAGTCATTCGGCATCAGCAGACTCTGCAACACTGAAGAGACTTTGTTTCCTAGTTTTTAGGTATGTGTGGGTATAACTTTAAAAGCAAATCACTGAAAATGGTTTCCAGCAAATGGCAAAGAAATTGTGCCATCTGCTGGTTTCCTGTTGGAACATGTTGAACTTTGCTTTTTCTTTCACTGAACTGAGGTTTTAAACAAAGCTTATGCAATTTGGTATGATTTGTTTTACCATCTCATGATTTGACAATTGCAACAGCTGCTTCACTGAACCACAAAACCAATAGTCAGAATTGACCCTCCTCACCCTTGTTTTCCATTGATTTTAAAATCCTCTTCATTGCCTTTCACTTTCTAAGAGAATGGGTACTCTGTGGTCATAATTTGATGGACATGGTCAACAACAGTACTCAAGCAGGCTGCTGCATGTAAATGATGTTTAGTCAGTACTAAGAGGCCCAAGTTGCCACACCATTACACCACACTGAACTATTATTATAAGGCAGGATGCTTTGTTGAGGCTGAATTCTGACCCTACCATCTGAATGTTGCAGCAGAAATTGAGACTCATCAGACCAGCCAACATTTTTCCAATCTTCTGTTGTCCAGTTTTGGTGAACTCAGTTTTCTGTTCTTAGCTGACTGGAGTGGCGCCCACTGTGATCTGCTTCATGGTTCAGAGATGCTCTAATTGCTTTCATATGAGTCTGTATATACCTTAACATTCATAGACGCTTGACTCTGATCTGGTCCTGAGGTGGGGTTGGAAAATTGTAGGTGCATTCACTGTCAGATCCCTGAAGCTGTAGGACAAGCTGCCTGATGAAATCAAGTCAGCAGAGTCAGCGACCTCTCTTAAATTTCTTCATGAAGCATACCTTTATTCATGAAACCTCTCCTTTGTTTTTTTAATTGATCCACTTTTATGCTGCCGTGACACTTTCTTGCTATACGTGGCATTTTTTCCACACAACAAGTTTAAACTAAGTAAACCAAAAACACTAGTTTTACTAATTGCATAGGTGAAACACAGAAACGGCCATTTAGATGGTTGCTTTACCAGTAATTGTGAGGTTGTGTGTGTTTGGGTCTAGTGCGTTGAGGAGGGCAGTCCTGCACACGAGGCAGGATTGAGAGCAGGTGACCTCATCACTCACGTCAACGGAGAGTCGGTCCAGGGTCTTGTACACACTGAGGTGGTGGAGCTTTTGCTTAAGGTATGTAGATGACTTGATACTTTGATAATCTTTCTGTGCATATGTTGCTTTTTTGTTATTGAAATGATCATTATAATGCATGAAAGATTAAAACTGTCAAATTAAAGAAAAAATTGAAATAGAAATTTAAATTTATTTTTTTTATTTATTTTTTTTGACAGAGTGGCAACAGGGTGACCCTCCAAACCACTGCTCTGGAGAACACGTCTATCAAGGTTGGACCTGCTAGAAAAGCAAGTTACAAGGCCAAGATGGCCCGGCGGAGCAAAAAGAGCAAGAGGAAGGACGGACAAGACGGGTACATGAGGGGAGAATGAAATTACATTGAAGAATCAGACATTGGGAATATGAATTCAGCAAATGAAAAAATGAAGATTAGTTTTTTCATTCTGCAAATCTGATTCTTGCATTAAAAACATTAAAGCCTCCTAAAAAGCTTGTTGTAAGAGAGACTGAGTGATGCTCCTAGTGGAGCTTTGATCAGCTTTACAGTAACATGAGTTGTCTCCTTGTCTCAGATTTTATCTCCAGTTAAAGGAAACACTTTTCTGACAGTGTGTGTGTGTGTGTGCAATATATATAATATATATATATTTTTTTTTTAATTTACTTTTACAGCAGACGACGGAGCATCTTGAAAAAGCTGTCTAAGCATACACCACCTCCACCTATGCAGAGCAGTCGCAGCTTCTCTTCGGGGTTCCACCAGTCATCTAGTGACAGCCTCTCAGGCTCACCAACACAAAGCCTCTCTCCTGGGCCTTCTACACCTTGTCGCTCCCCTGCCCCTGACCACTCTGGAGGTGAGAGAAGAAGAATGATAGTTCTTGTAGTGATGTGGTTGTCTCCTTCTGGAGGAAGCGTATCCACTAAATTTGAACTCTTACATCTGTTTTTCTTTCTGTTAGATTCAAGTTCCTCTCCTTGCTCCAGCTCTCCAAACTCACCTGTACCGCAGGCTCGTCCCAGTTCTCTTCATGTCTTGGGGCGCTACACAAAAGCTGGTCGTTGCAAGTCCACCAGCAGCATCCCTCCTTCGCCTCTGGCCTGTATCCCACCACCCCAATCTCTTTCTCCCCAGTGCTCACCATCTAGCCTCCCGAGTCACCCCAAGTCCCTGCACAGTTTTCACGGGAAGACTTTGTCGCCTCCCACAATTGCCCGTCACTCTGTGCGTCCTCGGAGCGCAGAACCGCCACGCTCTCCACTGCTCAAGAGAGTTCAGTCAGCAGAGAAACTGACTGGTGACAAGATGACTGGGGGTTACCACGGAGATAGGAAGGCTTACAGCACCCGACGTCACACTATGGAGGTGCCCTTGTCTGAGGGAGAGGGGCTGGAGGACCTAGAGGGAGACACTGTGACGGGGTTTGTCTGCGTAGGTGAGCATGGCCGCCAGGGGCTGCACATCGGAGGGCAGAGAGGCCACCAGGACACAGCCAGCGGAGGCAGCGATCACCACCGCTCTGCTGCCTTGCCACAACACCGCAGCAGCAACAACCACTCAAAAGAGATGGTGGTGATGAGGAAGCTGGCTCTATCAGAGCGCAGAGACTCCTTCAAGAAACAAGAGGCGGTCCAGGAAGTGAACTTTGATGACTTGGAGGAGGGGGCTCTAAGCCCCACGCTTCCTGTCACACAGTCAAAGGCGTTCAAGGCATCGTGGATCAACTTGTCACAGTCGGAACCCAGCATGAAGCTGGGATCACAGGGTCCCACACCGCAGAAAACCAAGTCAAAAGACAAAGAAGGGCGTTAGTTTTTCTGTTTTATTTTGCAGGGATCACAGGTCCGAGAAGATGAGGCTCTGACCTGCTATCGTGCTTGCATTTAAAAGCCTTGCATGTGTCCAGAAAACTGTGACCAAGTCCCACATCATCACAGAAACAAAGAAGAGTCTGCGTTTCTCAGTACTACACACATCCTCCAACACTGTTAACAGATTAACGACTGCCAAACGATGTTTACTTCAGAGTTGCTCGATTTCTCTCTCGGTTCTCAAATCACTGTGGCGCCTCTAACGGATGTATTTTGTAAATATTTCTTGTTTTAAATGAAGAAACTTATTTATGACTTTTTAATGGTTATTTGTTTTTGTTTTGTTTTTGTTTGTTTTTTTTAGTTGTATTATTTTTTTTTTTTTTTGTTTTTTGTTTTTTTTTTTTTTTTGTTTTATTTTTTTTTTTTTAAGTTGCTAAAAAATGCCTCGGACGCTTCAGCTGTTCTAATTTTAGGAAGTGCACAGGAGAAAAGCCAGGCAACAACTTCTCAGTGTGGTCTTAGGAGGTGTGGAGGGAAAACGAAGATGATATTAGTCAATATTGCAATACTTATATGATTCATTTTTTTTATGTGTGTGTGTGTGTGTGTGTGTGTGTGTGTGTGTGTAACAGGGTGTTGTTTCATATACAGACTGTAGTGTTCATCCTGCAGCGTATTCTAAAAAGTTCCAGAACACGTTTTTTTGTTGCTTCTCTGAAGAAATCTATCATGCGGATTGTGATCGTGACCATTCGGACTCATTGTTCCTCCATGCGGGGCACCTACAAATCGAGACAAAAGCCGTGGTGCCAAAGCATGGTTTAGGTTAATAGTAGGTACTGTAGTTGTACATAAGAAGCCTCATGTATGCATGGGCTCTACCACCACTTGCTGTCCTGATTTTTTTTTTTTTTTTTTTTTTTGCTTCAG
>VURO01009183.1:7319-32310 GCA_015108175.1 Pelvicachromis taeniatus
TATATTTATATATATATTTATATATATATTTATATATATACATATAGTGTGTGTGTGTGTGTGTGTGTGTGTGTGTGTGTGTGTGTGTGTGTGTGTGTGTGTGTGTGTGTGTGTGTGTGTGTGTGTAAATACATATATAAAATATACAGAGGTCAGGAGTTTGAATATTGTGCAAAGAAGAACATCAAAGAACAAAAAAATAACCAAAACAGAGAAAGTTTGGTTTAAATCTTAGATATTGCAAATAATAGAGCTTTAAAACAAATCATGTGTGATGAAACTATATGAAGCGCTGAGGCCGTTTCCTTCTTTTGCGTGTACTTTAATACAGCATTGAGTAAGAAACATTTGCTTTATTTTGCTTCCAGTCACTGATTAGCTCTGTTCTCTGGTAGATGAATGTTGCAGCACATATTTAAAGTTTTGGGGGTTTTAACCCCCCTTGATCACATGACCAGGCCTCTGAACCAATGGAAAAATCTCAGCTCAGATTTCAGTGTAGGAGGAGTAGAGATGGGGGGAATGAAAAGGGAGGAAGAGAGAAAGAGACAACCACTAATCTGTGTTCATGGTCTAGCCTGTGTATAGTCTGCCGGTAGTGACAGCACTTCCTCAGACTTCCCCCCCCTGGTTGGATTATATGTGTTTTTTAGAGTATCTGAATGGCTTGGTTTAAGGCGAAAAAAATTCCCAGCCCTGGGAAAAGTCTAAGAGTGTGTCCTGGAAAAGAGTGAGGAGAGGAGGAGGGAAGCCAGCAGCACTTTTTCTCCTCATCTTTCCCCGGAGTGCCGGCGTTTCTTCTGTGGGAGAATGGGGGCAGGAGCTATGACCATCTGTGTGAGTAGAAACTACAAAGCTTGAGTTTCTGTGTCGCCCTGTGATTAAGAGCTGAAGAACATATAACGGGACTGTTCTGCTCAGTGTCTACAAACTCATTTGTGATGGGGGTGTGTTGTCTCTTTAAAATGCCCAGGAGGGACAAATGTTCCTTTCCTGAAGTAAATCTTAACTTTCCCTTCCTCAGCTAACTTTTATTACCTAAAAAGTCATGACTCATAGGGCTGTAATCACCAATACTTGCTTCTAATATAAAGAAAATACTTCCTCTTACTGTAGGTCAACATTACATTTACTCTAGCATCTTTAAACAACCACTGTAAAAGACAGAAACACTCTGTATGTTTTATGTTTTCAGTCAACACCAGTCATTTTTTCCAAGCATGTGATCACTTCCAAAAAGTTTGCCTATTGGAAATAAGAGTTGTTACAAGCGCTGCACTGGCGTATTCTATTTATTTTTACTGTTTTTCTTCTTGCAGCAGTAACTTTGAGCTCTGCAGCTGTTGCTTCAGGGTTCCTGTGGTGCATTTGCTGCCAGTTGCTTCAATGGCCACCCACACAGGGAAGGAGGGAGGGACTAGAGAGGTGGGGGATGGAGGAAAAGGGGGGCACATGCTTGGGCTTGCTATCCCCTTCATGAGCATGTAGATCAGGGTTGTAAAAGTCATTCACATCTTAAGTGGGCAGGACACGTGTGAAGTCAATGTAAAGTAGTTTAACTGCACAATTAATCCCCTCCGTATAAAAAAAATTAAGTGCAGCTGAATGACTGTGAGGGAGCCTTTGTCAATAGGCCAGGCTGTAAAATATCTGAAACTACAATTAAAAGTGCAAAATTTATGACCTCCTTCACATTTTCTAAAGCCTTCCAGTGGGCCGGATTGGAGACCTCTGGGCCAATTCTGGACCCCGAACCTTACCACCCCTATGCTAGATGGCTTGTACTGTCAGCAGTCTATTTACAGTCATTCATATCTTAAGTGGGCAGGATGAGTTTTATAAAAGACTTCGCTCACCCAAAGTGTCGAAACCAAAGCATTCCCACAGAAAATGTTTGAGACACTTCTGAAGCGAGGGGAAACGATTCCTTCCCTCAGGTCCTTGTCAGTAAGTTTCCTTTTCCCTGTCAGATGTTGAACTTAAAAATGGGGGAGGGGACGAGCATCTTTGGCTGAATGCCAGTCAACAATGGAGGCAATTGTGTTTGCATTCAAATTGCTGATGTGAAACTTAACAAAAAAAACTTGAAAACCTGCTGTAAAACCTTTCATCTCAGTGTTTGCCTGCTGCGTGAATTCAGAATCAACAATGCGATTCAGTTATATCTGCCATGAGTATGATAGTAAAGGAAGATTTAGTGGGACATCTGCTCCGTTAAGCCCCTTACAGTCAGACTTAGCTCAGACTAGCTTAACTCCTAAACACCTGCAGCAGTAGTAGCACAGGAGCCCAGACTGTAACTATGAGAGGTCCAACTATGGCCACATAAACTCAATTATATACAAAAAAACCATCATTTGTGCAAGCGGAAAATCTAAAGATTAATGATGAGCGCTAAAAATGTATTGCTTTCTATCAGGCAGTTAAAATAAAACACTGAACTTCATGTGTTTAACTCAAGTGAAGTTCTGTCGGGACTTTCTTGTTTTCGTCCAGCCAAAGTTCTTATTTTAAACTTATTTACATCTTGTCATTTTTGAAAACATGGTAAGTTTATCCAAGCATAAAGCATTTTGATTCAAAATTCAAGTCAAGGCTTCAGCAAGAAGGTGCAGTTGCATTAATTTGTGAATTCTCTGTTTAGCTTGTCTGGCAACCATTAGGACATATGTGTCCAGCCTTCATAAATGCTGATTCAAATGATAATGTATGATATACTAACAGAGTCGGAGCATCTGCCACGCTAAAGATTTTGTCTCTTTACCCAACTTAGCACCATCTGTGAGGTGAGTTTTAATCAGCACATGACTATAGCTTGTGTGTCTTGGCAAGTGGTGACTAAAGGGGATAAATTCAGTAGTAGTTCCACATTCCTGACATATTACAGCCACCGTGCCACTATGGACCTTATTGTAGTCACATTTTAACCCAGGTCTCTTCTGATCATTGTCACGCTGAAAAATAAAGCCGTTGCCAGTCAGTTGATTTCCACGTGTTATTGCATGGTGGATAAAAATTTGATGCTACTTTCTGTGTTCAGATCCCTGAAATGCAGCCCCAAACAATAACAGTACATTTTCACTTCAATTTTGATCTTTCACACCTGCTGTCACTAATTTTTCAGTCCAGAGTTCCTGGCATACAGCATCCTCCTTTTTTCCCTGCTCCCCTTCCTTAAGAATGGCTTCCTGACAGTCGTCTTTCCACTGAGATTTCAGTGAACAGTAGATGGATCATCTAAACAGCCAGAGACATGATCTCATATCCTTACTATCATTCAGATTCCTGACAGCTGAGCATATACCACATGTGCTTCTCTAAATATGTGCTCATCCGCCTATTTGTGCATGTGTGTGTCACTCTGGCAATGTCTTTAACCAAAGATGTGTTGCGAGGTAACCTGATATTTGTCGTGGCAACTCATGCACAGCCAGCCCTCCTCTTTATCTTCCTTCCAGCTCTCAGCACACGGTGTCCTGTAAGAGCATGGCAGAGTGACTGAAAGAGCTCTGCTTGTAGTCAGCCACTTCATGAGCAGCAGCACGCACATTCTAGTCTTTGGGATGAAGTGCGCTTTCCTGCGTAACAGGTGTCTACAAAGATGTCTGTCTCTGTTTCCATAGTGTCAGCGTCTGACTGCTGCTGTCTGGTCTCTCTGCAGCACAACAAGGCGGCGGTGCAGGTTAAAGAAGACATGAAGAAGATGGTCCAGATGCCCATCCTGAGACCCAGGATAGCTGCAGCCAAGCACACCAAGGTGTTTGGAGCGTCTCTGTTTGAGCTGCGAGAGCAGGGGCTGCTGGAGGATGGAGTGCCTCTGGTGGTGCGGAGGATGGTGGAGCATCTCCGCAAGCATGGTGAGGCAAAAATGCATTGGAGGAGAAATGCAACTTTTGGCTATCTTTTGTAAAAGTCAGTTTTTTTTCTTTTGCTTAATGTATTTGAGCTTTCATGCCGAGAAGATGGTGCACATACATTTTTGAACTTCTGATCTCACTGGTCTCACTACATAAATACAGCTTTAAAGTACCATCTAGGTTTTCTTGTATTACATAATTTGTTCTGAATAAATCATACAGTTATACAATAATCAGAAACATCATTGTGCCAATCTGCTGAGTCTCTTTAATATGAGCTGCATAAGAATAAGACCAGAGCAACTTTACTAGACTACTGAAATAGAGTTAAATGGTTTCTTGTCACTGCGTGCACTATTAATATTTCTCACAGACTTGTCATCTAACTCTTCACTTAGTTACTCTGCATTAATGTACAGCTACAATAATTTTATTACTTTAAATTTAATACCATTAAAATTGCTGCAGACAAAAGCAATGAAATCAATTTCAAAAGTTTAAAAAATCCCCAAGTTTCCATTATCATCATCATCGAAAAAACAAATATAAAAAACAAAAGAGACTAAATATGTAATAGTTTTCAATTAGGCAAACAATGTAAAAAGCAAATTTATTGCTAAATAAATAAATGAAAATAATAACACAAATCCACAGATCTTACTTTGACAAACAATCAATGCAGTCTTTAATGTAGGCCAACTGATTTCTCCAGAAAAATGTATTTAAATATTGATATATAAAATGATCAACCATAATGCGTAGTTTAAAAAAAAACAGAACTTGAAAGCGTACATTTCTGTACTGACCTACATTATTTTCTGTAGTTCTTCTCTTTGAACACTAGATGTCCCTACAAGAAAACGATATCCTTCTCAGGCGGCTGAAAAAATAGGCCTCATTTAAAATAAATAATGAAGTGTTTATAATTTGACTTAAAATCCGTGTGCAAACATTTGAGTAGCCTATGTATTTACAGACTCTCTCATAACGAGGTAAGGTAAGCATTACGGGGACTAATATAATTCCTTATGGGCAAACAAAGGACAAAGCCTACATGTTAGAGCTGTGGATTTCACCTTTGAGATTTCGTCATACATTAAATCACCCTGGAGGACAAATTTCATTTTTTTTTCAAGTTGTGCTTAAAAATATGCTATTTTTTTTTTAAATTGGTTCTTGTTTTCTTTTATTTATTTATTTATTTTTAAGAAATACATTTATAATCCAGGGAAAGACACTGTCACTTATTCCTGAATAGTATTATTTGGAAAATAAGTTCAAAATAACTACTCCTATAAATATGGTATTAATGCGCCATTTCTCATATCTTATACAACTATCCTAAATATTGGCTGCTTAAAAACAAAACTTCAGGGGTGTGTGATATGAGTGGTAATCTTTTAGTAAGAATGTTTAAATATTGTATTATATTATTATTATTATTATTTATTTTGTTATAAACTACTAAGTGTGACAAAGTAAGGTTAGTAACAGGTGTTGATGAAGCAAAAGACAGTTGTTAGGGTTTTAGCTAGCACTTAGCAACGCTAACTAGCAACAAAATCAAAACAGGTACCAAAAACAAAACACTGACAGCCGTTAACAGAAATCTAAGCTGTTAATTACATGTTCACAGACACAGTGCTGCAGAGGTAAGGTTTCATAACACTGTTTTTAGTAAATTGCCTATTTTTTTCAGTGTGTCTTTGATCCCCTCATTAGAAATTAGAAATAAAGCTTAAATGTAGTATTTAATAAAAAAAATTGTTAAATAATTATTTAGTTTAATTTTATTTGAATAGCACCAAATCACAACATTAGATACCCCAAAGCACTTGATATTGTAAGGTAAAAATCCCACAATGTTACAAGATATATTTTTTCTTAAGTATTTTTATTAATCTTTTCATGCCTAAAGATGAATAAAAATACTTATGAAAAAAATCCTGATTGAGGTTGTCATAATTCATGCATGAAGGGGTTAATGTGTCTTATCTCTTAACTCCTCCAGCACTGCATCAGGAAGGTCTGTTCAGGGTAAATGGAAATGTCCGTGCTGTGGAGACCCTGAAGCAGCATTTGGAGGGTGGTGAGGATGTGAACCTACTCTCTCAATCTGATTTCTGTACTGTTGCCAGCTTGCTCAAACAGTACCTCAGAGATCTCCCCGGGGGTCTGGTAGTCATGACAGTCCAGCAGGCACTAATACAGCACTATCAAGGTAAAATACCAACATGTGGTCCTATCTTTTGTGCATATTTTTTCAATGGCTGTGTATAAAAATTATCCTGCAACATGTAGCAGATCAATGTTTTTGTTTTTTTGACTGTCACCATGTGTTCATGTCGATATTATTAGACACACCTCTCCAGTGTAATGTAGATCTGGGTCATGACTCTGACTGAATGATCAGCAAGACTATCTTTAGCCGATGAATTTTACGATTAGCTGCGCAGTCGTCTACAGCAGGCAGAGCATTTATAGCCTTGTGTGTTTGCTTGTGAGAGAGGGCGTAATATGAAGGGTGATGGACCTGATTTTTCTGGTAATAAACCTTTGAGGTCATAAAAGTTAAAGTGAGTCATTTAGCAGGAGAAACATCTGCATTCGCTCCCAGCTTCGGTGCTGCGTTTAATCTGTTTGATGGGAGTGGTGTATACTGTATCTGCTGCATTCCTTTTGCTTTCATAGACCTCATGAATGTCGGCCTGCATAGTGAAGTTGCTTCTGATGATAACCGCTGAATAAAATTATTTTGCTGGCCTTTGTTAAACTGTTTTGTTTCTACCAGGCATGTTTCATTAATGTATCCAGACAAAATCTCAAACAGTTGGTTATTAAATCTTTCTGAATGCCAGTATTTTCTCAATTTCACAGTTTAAAATGACAAAACTTGAACCACTTTTAGAAATCTTAGGAGAATTAAAAATAAGTTGTTATTGCTATCAGATTCAAATCAAAGAACTTAAGACCGGTATTAACTTTTTCTTCAAATTAAAAGAAAAATAAAATTATTTTGATTCGTAAGCAAAACATTATAGGTCAAAATATATTAATGATGCATTTCAGCATTAAATTTTGCCCTACGGTTGCTAGGAAAACAATATTAATTAACAGCTGCCTATAGTTATATTATTCTTATATTGACAGTTTAGGATTATCAATGTTTAATGGCAGTAGTCAACCCTTTAGTTGTTTCTTTTTATTTCTATATAGTTAAGTTAAATGCCTATGTACCAGAGAGCTACATTTAATTGCATATTTGTCTATAATACTTTTATGTCTCTATTATATTTTCCCAGAGCTGTTAAAAATATTATATTTTATATTTAAATGCATATTTTTCCTCCTATAATTTTTTTTTTCTTTCTAATTTTCTAATTTTTTGTCTAATTCTGCTGAAACAGCAATTTAGACCTCATGGAAAATTATATAATAACCTACTGTATACGGTTATATTTATATGTGCATATGCATGCAATACAACACATGTATACTCAATTAGCTCTTTCTGTAGAAAACCCAGAGCCCAATTTGGTTAAGCCAAGCTCTTAAACACTACATAAACAACAACCAATGTATTTTCATTCTCATTTAAATTAGTATCTTTAATTTAGTATACCTTCATGCATGATGTTGCTTTCTCTTGTGTTGTGGCCCTGTGTCCTGTTTGCCCTGTTTCCTCTGTTTATGTCCAGTGTAAAGATCTGCAAAAACATACCAATTTTTTACCCTAAAATACATCAATAATAAACATACAGGTGCACACACACACACAGACACAGACACACACAGACACACAGAATCTGAACTTTACTCAGCTGTCAAAAGAGCAGCTGTGAGAGCTCTAGGCGATTACTGCCCCTCTCCAAACTGAGACAGATGTACCTACATATCCACATTCATACGCATGCATGCACATTCACTTAGACCTACAGTGCACGCTCACAATGTTTGCATCACTAAGTCATTTGGGATCGGCAGTCGTATCCGTTTATCCAACTCTGACCCAATTATGTACCCCCAGTAATAGCATCAACATATTTTCAGGCAGTAATGCTCAGGTATTAGAAGTCACCATTACCCAAGGTTAGATATTACAGAGGGATGGTGGATGGAGCTTTTACTCCCTTCTGGCTGTAATAATATTCATTATACTTGGAATTTTACTTGGATGGTTGTTAATTAATTTTGTGTAAATAGACCAAACCAGAATGCCCTTGTTAATGAAAAACCTGAAGCACAAGTGCATTACCAACCTTTCCACTAAAGTTTGTTTGCCAGAGATTTCATAAACTGCACACATTGAATTAAAGACAATTCTATAACCTTGTGTATCTGTAGAGTGTGGTGGTGATGATGACACCTGGTCAGATGTGAGACACCTTCTCCTGCAACTTCCAGATGTCCACTACAGTCTCCTGCACTACCTCTGCCACTTCCTCACCCTTGTGGAGAGCAACCACAAGGACAACCGGATGACTACCCTCAACCTCGCCACTGTGTTTGGGCCCAGCGTGTTCCAGTGAGTGAAACATTTCTTTAGACTAGATGTGGTTAGACAGTCAAATTATACACCTGTGCATCAAATTACCTCATGAAAGAGGGTATTTCTTCTTGCCTATTGATTGTTAAGAAAACAGTGTAAAGTGAAACATTGAAAACATTATTATTATTGTTATGGGGATGGGGGGTTTTAATGGGGGAGTATTCAAAAGCTGGACTGTTGTAGGCAGGATAAACCAAAACAATCATTATGAGACTCAATTAACTGATTTATGGTTCAGGCTATAAGGTATAGTCATTGTAGTCACAGCCTTCTGGCTATCCATCAGTTTTCTTCCACTTATCCAACCCATAAAGGCCCCAGCTTGCCTTGTGGATTCAAGCTCAGGACCTCCTGTAAGGCAGTACAGTGTTAACCACTACACCCACCATACCCGGTGCCTCATTTATAAAAATGTATTTATATGTGTGCTTTAAATGTGAGAATTTAATATTCATATGTGTCTTTTATGGCCATTTCCAATAGTGTGCCTTGTCTGGTCCATCATAAAATAAAATGCTTGTTTAGGATGATTCAATTTTGTGCGTGTGTGTGTGTGTGTGAAGGCATTTATGCATTTTTGCATAAATGCCTTCTTATACTAAGTTTTCTGCTTTGTAGTCTGATTAATAAACAAGGGCTCTGCCTCTGTCACATTGCCTTACACGTGAAAAATTCCTGGTCCAAGACATAGACTCCTAGTGCCGCCCTCAATCCTGGATAAATGGAAAGGTTGCGTCAGAAAAGGCATCCAGTGTAAAATCCAGTGTTTGGCCAGAGGGTGATGCTGTAGTTCACCAAGTGAGTAGAGAAGCAGATTGTCAGGAGAGCATAAAAATTTCACGTTTTAAGAATAAAGTGCTAAAAATAAAGGGTGAGGAAGTAGCAGAATTATATGATTATAAATTAAATATAAATTACCACAAATTTAAAGGCAGTCAGTAGTTGTTGGGGTTTTTTTTTTTGTTCAATTAACTGACTTAACAAAGTTCACTCAGAAAGCTAATCAGTTTGAGTTACCTGTGCGTTTAAAACACAAAGCACAAATTGAGCTTGGTAGCCTTGCACGGTGATTCTCTCTGTTGCATGATGAGTCTACATAACTAGACTGAATCTTTTACACTTTCCTGAATCTTTTACACTTTCTGGCCTTTTTCTATTTAAAGATGTGAAAATGTTCAGAAATAAATTGTACAGTATGTGGCCATGTCTCAGGCTTCTGAGCTCAAGTTTTAAATTTTCTGTTAGGCTTGCTCAGCGGCCAGTTTTAATGTTAGTAAGCTACACTAGTTAGTAGTAACTAGTATTTGCTAGTAGTGTGCTGGATCCCTGTTTTGCTATCAGAGATGCATATCCATGATGTGAATCTCCCAGTCCACCACATCCCAAAGGTGCTGTATGAATTGAGATCTGGTGACTATGGAGGCCTTTTGAGTACAATGAACTCATTGAACTCGCTGGTTTAAGAAACCAGTTTTGAGATGAGTTGAGACATGGCATCCTGTCCTGCTGGAAAAAGCAAACAGAGGACAGATGCACTCGAGTCATAATGGGATGGCTGATAATAACTGACTCAAAGTGTGCAAAGACCATACATAACAACTCTTAACATGTAACTGTAGTGTTCTCCGGGCTGATAACCACTGGGAATCTCCAGCGATAAATTGGTTAATTGAGGCCGGGATTCCCATGGAAACTGATATCAGAGAAGCTGTAATGGATACTCTTTCATACTGTACAGTCTGTTCTCTTCAGACTATGTGTGTCTGTGTTGAGGTTATATAATTAGACCTACAGATAGGTCTGCGGCCCAGCGTACATCTCACACAGCTGTTCAACAGTATCATACAAACTTGTTATAGGAGCTGGATTCATTCTGACGAGTTGGGGACTTCAGTATCTCTCTATTTCAGTATCAAGATTACGGCTCAGCCGAGTTTGTACAGATTCTCACTTTTATTGTTGCTGCTACAGACAGGTTCAGAGGGACAGTCCACCCATGAATCCAAGTTATGTTGTTTTGGTGTTAGCTGCCCAGTTTTTAGATCTACAGATGTCTGATTTCCTCGTAAACAATTAAATTTAAGTGCTATAGCCCTGTAGTGCGTCATTGCCAAAATATTAAAGTCATAAAAACAAGAAAGTCATTAAACCTTGTTGTGTGCACTTTCATACAGGAACAATTTTTTTCTACCAATCTACACATAATTCCTGATCACTTTACAGAAAGCCATGAACAGGGCATAATATAAACATTAATGCTTCCCCTGACCTGACCTGAAAGGTTAGTTAGCTGCATGTCTTGCCTGATGCTAGTATTTGCAAGTACTGGGTTGGACCTCCTTTTGCTATCAGAGCTGCATATCCATGATGTGAATCTCCCAGTCCACCACATCCCACAGGTGCTCTATAGAGTGAGATCTGGTGACTGTGGAGGCTTTTTGAGTACAATGAACTCACTGAACCCGCTGCTTCAAGAAACCAGTTTGAGATGAGGTGAACTTTGTGACATGGCATCCTGTCCTGCTGCAAACAGCAATCAGAAGACGGGTACACTTGGGTCATAACGGGATGTTATGTGTGCAAAGACCATATCATAACACCAACACCAGGATGTATCCACGCTGTCATGTTGTTTATGCCAAATTCTGACTCTTCCACCTGTTGCAGCAGAAATCAAATCTCATCAGACCAGGAAAGGTTTAACGACTCCTCTGCTTGAATTCTGATTTGCCTGAACTGTAGCCTCAGTTTCCCATTCTTAGCTACCATGCATCAAACCTGGCGTGGTCTTCTGCTGCAGGGTTCAGGGAATGCTCTTCTGCATACCTTGGTTGCAATGAATGTTTATTTGAGTTAGCTTAAGGCATTAAACACCACATATTTACCCAGATAACTGGCACACTTCAGCCTAAAAATCGTTGTGCAGGAAAATCTCAGCCGTTTTTAAAATACCACCTGACAGCAACAATTACGCCACACTTAAAGTCACTTAAATCATCTTTCTTCCGCTTGTGATGCTCGTTTGAACTTCAGCATGTCATCTTGACCATTTAGTTGCTGCCATGCAATTGGCTAATTTGATATTTGTGTTAATAAGGAGTTGAACTGGTGTACCTAACAAACTGTCCACTGAGTGTAGTTCCTATTAAATTTCTGACAGTTGGGTTTATGGATATTTTTTTGGTGCTCCTTTGAATTACCTTTGCCTTTAAAGAATCCAATTAAATGTCATCTTTTTGCTTTTATTTCATTATTATCTTTTTTTTTAGCGTGGCTCCTGGATTTGAAGCACTTAAGAACCAAAACATCTGTAACAAGATCATGGCCAAACTTATCCAGAACTACAACAATATCTTTGAGACCAACACAGGCAGAGAAGACTGCAAAAAAGAAGAGGCATCGCCTGTCATTGCCGAGGTGTGGTATACTCACAGAAGCACCGGAGAGTAGTGTTTATGTGAAATAGATCACTGTTTACATGAAATAAATCAGTGTTGATGGTCGGGGTAATGCTTTGCAGTTTGGTAAGACAACTTAATGATTCACATGTCATGCCCATACAGTAGTCTGAACAGTATGACTTCATCTATGACATCATCTTCTCCCCAGTCACCTGGATGAGTGATGGCTTACACAAGCAGGCTTGTGTAATGTCAAGGTAAAAGTGATTGAAGTATTGATCTTGTGTCTCAGCCTTCTCAGCAGGTGGCTGTTTTCAGTCCTTGGCTGTTTTTATCTATTTTCTGCTTTGATGACTGATGTCTATTGATCGGCTGGTTTGGTTTGCCAATATTCAGGGTGATTTTCATTACCATTTCATTTGTTTTATGAGATGCACATAATTACCAAAATCATTTTTATGTTTCTGTAATGAAAAAAAAAACATTAAAAAACAGAAACATAACAATGATTTTGGTCATTATGTGTATCTCATAATAGGTAACAGGGCACGGTTGTTAGCACTGTTACCTCAGAGCAACAAGATCCTGAGTTCCATTCCACCAGATCTTTCTGTGTGGAGTTTGCATGTTCGCGTCCTCCCACAGTCCAAAGACATGCAGTTATTGGGGTTAAGTTAATCTGAAACATTAAATTGCCCATAGCTGTGAATGTGAGTGCAATTGGTTGTCTGTGTCAGTGTGTTAGCCGTGTGACAGACTGGGGACCTGTCCAGGGTGTACCCCGCTTCTCACCCTAAGACAGTTGGGTAGGCTCCAGCGCCCCCCGCAACCCCGAATAAGATAAGTGGAGACGAATGGATGGATGTTTCTGTAATGCTTAATCCACCAGCATATGCATCTTTAGTCGAAATTATATTTTTAAAGCTAAAATGTAATTACTGTTGGCTGACCCCAAATTTGGGTATAAAAACATGAATTCAGTTTGTTTTTTGCCTGATAAACAAAAACATATTTTTTAGTTTTAAACACATTGTTGACATATTTCTAAAGTATTAATGTTTGCAGGTGGTCTAGTAATTTTGATTTTCAGGTATCATGTATCAATTTCACGAGCCAAGGGGAATAAAGCTCTATTTTCAGCTACGTGTCAAAGCCCAGACAATCCAGTGACTTTTTGAGCTTTATGTTGTGTAAGAGCATTATCTTAATCATACGTCTGCCACTATAAAATGTACCCCAGTGTAGAATGAATAAATATTTCACCCAAAGAGGCTGCATATGAATGCAGTAAAAAAAAAAAAAATCGAATTAATAAAAACATTAACATGTTTTAATAACTATTTATTTGTTTAAAAAATCTTATTAATATTTGAGTCACGTAGAGAAGGCCACAGAATATTTACTGAGAACAGCTTCGTTTACCACCAGCTCATGATTAGCAGACTTTAGAGACCAGCCGTTTTTTATCTCAGTGTGCAGACATCAACGGTGTCTCGATTGTTGATTAATGCCTGTGTCGGGTGTGTGAAACGTGACACTGCCCATCTGATGGCCAACTTCTGATGGTGGGATCTCTGTCTTGTTTTGACCTTTAGCCTCTTCTTTCACACTTCACTCTCCTGCCATTTTAACAACATTAAGCCTGGAGTCTGTGACCTATGTGACGTCACGCTTGCAGTAAGAAAAACAAATTGTACAAATGACCCGATCAAATTCAACTTAATGAATTCCAAAGGTCCAAAGTACTTGTAACACTAAAATTAAATCTGTAAAGACTTTAAAGATATGGTGTCCTTTTTTGTGATATCATCATCCGGTCACAAGCACCTGTGCTGTGTTGTGAATTCCTGTAAGGGCATTGACACTTGAGACACTGATGAGCAGTAGGAAATCCCTCACCCAGAAAAGATTGTCTAACATACAAACATGCACATATACACAAAAACACTAACACATACACTCACACACACACACGTGACCTGCAGAGGCATCGTACCTCCTGACCTTCCTTGCAATGTCTGTGCACATAGCACACATGATTACACACGGTTTTGCCTTTACTTCCAGTAGTAAAACGCAGACCGGCGGAACGTGTGCACGGCAGTTTTTAGTGATCGTGTGTGCTTGAGGAGGCAGACTGTCATCTTGCTTAAATCTGTGCTCATCTGTGTTGTTAGGAGCTCTCAGAACAAAACAACAGCAGAACACGCCTACGTTTCTTGTTACAAGCTTAAGAACTGAAGAACAAGCTTCCTGTCCTCTGTTAAAGATGAGACGTTGCCTCTTTTGTTAATAGACTGCATGTAAGATGTGTATTATGACTTTCGTTTGTCCTCTTTCCTGTACCAGCAGAGTCAAGTGACAGATGCAGACACAAAGATTTCATCCAGCCATCTTGATGCAAAGATAACAACCCCACTTACCAGGATGGAATCAAAGCCTGTGTGTTTGTGTCTTTGTTTATGCATTTATTTGTACCTGTTATGAAAGCTTTTGCCATTAAGTCTGTCCAGTGTGAAGTGTGTGTGTGTTCTTGTTTATGCCTGGCATTCCCAAGTCTGCCTTCCAAGAACCCTTTAAATTCCCTTACACAGTCACTTTTACAACACACTATAATCTGTGTGACGCGATTAACACAACATGGGCATGTTTTGGAAAAGCGGTTTTGTAATGGTATATTTGCATGCGTCTCTATGGGTTGTTGTGAAGTGACTTGCGTATACCACATGCAATACCACATGTATTGTTTTTTCCTGTCACTCGGTGAAGCAGATGATGACCTTTTTAGTAGTTTAAGTTCAGTTACTGATAACTTATCATTTGTTTATAGGATAGATTTTTCTTTTTTTTTTACAGGCACTATTCAGCATTTTCACTCCTGTTGATAATGTGACCTAGTTCAAGCAACATTTTTAAAAGCATTAATGTGTATTTTCCTAAAACAATGACAGCTGTAGATGTGCACTACTCACAATACCACCCACTGGAGTTTTATGATGATTTTAGTCACTCGGTTGTCTTTTGTTGTTTGAATTGTGTTGTTTCAAACCAGCTATTTAAAATGTTTAGACCTTTCTTGACGAATGCAATGTCAGTCCCGTGGTTTACATTCATAAATACATTCTAAAGTTATTCAGATAATTTTATTATGTACTATAAATCTCAACGTCTGCTGTTATCTGTGTGTACACTTTTTCAAGATTGGCCACCTAAACCAACCAGGAAATGCAGACCTTCAGAAGAAATCCTGCACCAACCCTCCAAATGCAAAAACAAGAAAAAAGAAGGTACAGGAGATTACCACATGTCAGTATGAATAATTGCACTGTTGTTTTGGCCTCCTAGTTTATTACATTTTATTTCTCACCCTTCTTAAGGGCTTCTTATCTGCTATATTGCCTTGGTGCTGATTAGCCTGAAGTTATCTTTCAGACTGCCTGCGATGCCTGAAGCCCTCTGCTTGGTCACATGACGTGATTTGATAAAGGCAATTTGCTACAGGAAACAACAGCATAGTTATTTGCAGAGAGAGAAAAACAGTGGCTTTGGTATGCTGTCTTCCTACAGATGAGGCCCGTCACTGAAATTGGCAATTGGGGGCAAAAGGGCAATAAAACCATCTGTGGACATGTTTTAGAAACTGTGCTCAGGAATCATTTATTGGAAAGATGCATTTGTAAAGTAAAGTTTACAAAAAATGTATAATGGACTGTTTATAAATTATTATTATTATTTAGCATTTTCTCACATGTGCAGTTCATTGAGAGTAATTTTCTTAAGGTTGGCTTCAGTTTTCAAACACATCAAAATGATCTTGCTGTGTTTGTTTTGAGGGCAGTTTAAACAAAGCTCTGATGCCATAAACATGTTTTTCATATCAAGGCTTGTGTCACTGTGAGATAAAAGAAATGCTGACTGATAGCAAGTTAAGCTCAGAAGGGTAAAAACATCTGCTGGTGAAGGACGTTTGCTTTCATCCGTATTCCGTAAGGACTTTTTTGCTTTCTAGCGGAGGATTGTATATAAAACCGAAGAATATTTTTAAACGTTTCACTTCAACCTTCGTCTCTGGCTTCACATTCTCTGTGTGTGTCAGTGTACAGCTATGCAGCAAATTAAAGACAGTGAAGGTTAACATTAGCTCATTGCCTATCAGGTTTTTGTTGCATTGAGGTTTTATTATAACAAATGTGACCAAGGAATTTAGCAGACAATAAATTCAATGACCTTGAGAAATAAACAAGAGTTTGGACCAAGTATTTTTTAAGAACTTTATTCAAAATTGGCTTCGGAAAGTTTCAACTAATCATCCAGTGTAGATCTTTCTGGCATTAAGCACACTATGTTTTTTAAGAAGTTTTTGTTTGAAAAATTACATCAAGTAAAATAATCACATGCCAGTACTCAACCTGTGCACACATGCATACGTGCTAAAGCACATTCGGCTCTCTTTGGTCTTGTTTTGAATGGCAATTAGGCAGATTTTTGCACACAGGCCTGGAAACTATTTTTCTGCTGTAAAATGCAGCACAGTAATAATTTACAGTGCTTAACTCAGAGTACTCACGCAATCATTTTGCTATTTTTTTGTGTGTGAAGTAATATCTGAGTATTCGGTATAAGAATGCATCTAGTGATTATTACTAAAAAGGAAGGTCAACAGGGAAATCCTCACATTCGAGAGGGTAGAATGATGAAATGTTTCATAAAGTTCCCCGAAAGATAAATGAAGTAATCTCAAAATACAGTTTTCTGTAAACAAAGCAATCACTCCAGCTGAACTTATTTGTACTGTTGGCTTGTTTTATGTATTTTTTTAATCTACTTTTGATGTTGCTTCTATGATGTTTTAAAATGCAAAGAAATGGAAAATGAAGTAAAAAAGTTGAATATTTTCTCTGAAATCTAGTGCAGTAGAAGTAGAGTTTCATAAAGACAGTTCTCCGGTAAAGTACGGGCCTCAAATTTGCACTCAAATAAATGCACTTAGATGCTTTACACCACTAAAAAACGCTGTATAGCTTTCCCATCGGTGGTTGTTAAGAGCAACAGCATGTTCGACTTAAATGTTCGACCATCAGCAGCAAACTAGTGACGTCTTTTGCTTAAGAGCCATTGAAACACTAAACCCATCAACCTGAATGTCCAGCTGCTGAGTCCCATAGCAAAAGCTCACAATATCCCATTCCTGGAAGTCTCAACTTCCTCCCGAAATTAAAATGGTGTTCACAGATAAAAGACTGACCTTAAGAATTTATCAAGCGATTCATGGTCGCTTTAAATATTAACTTTTATTGCTATTGTATCCCAGAGACTCCAGTAAAAACTCACTTTAACCATGAAGCAAAGCTCAGCAGGGGTTTGGCTTCTTTACTGCTTAAGAAAATATATAAAGTTTGTTTTTTAAATGATCCCCACTCACACATTTCTACACCAGGTTTCTCAAGTCCTCTAAGGACAAAGTCTTGTCAGTCTATAAAATGCTTTTTATCAGCCTCAGGTTATGTCTGAGTAAAGGGAAAAACACTCAGCCTTTAATATGTTTGTTGTATCTTCTAGATTTATCATACACCTGTCTTTAAACTGGTGGATACTTGTGTTTTGTTTGACCAACACATTTATACTCATGCATGATCTTTGGACTGTAAAACAAACAGCTGTTACTGGCAGAGTATTAGTTATTCCCTCTTGCTGAAAAAACAAAACTATCGCTGTGGAAAATCACAGAAATGCTTCAGTACTTTTTTTTTTCTTAATTGGCAGATGCCCGCTTTTTTTTTTTTTTTTTTTGAAGCTCAAATGTTTATATAAAGAACCACCATTTAAAAATTCATAATTGTGGTGATTGTGCAAGCAAGAACAGGTATGGATGAAGTTACACCACCGAATAAACAGTTCAGCGAGTCGAGGTTGTTTTGTGGCCAGCCACAGCTTCCTTTTTTATTGTCGGAGGTTCAGAGAGAGAAAACACAGAGTTCTAAATATTTAATTGGGTTTTATTTGCAGTCTTTTGAGATTTTACTCACAAATTATAAGTTAATCCATGATTTAGAAACCAGGTCATATCCTCATTTAGGTTTGTCAGGAATTTCTGGCCTGTTTAACTTCTGATTGTTGATCTAAATGCATAGGCCGAAACCAAAACCGGACGTGGAGCAGGATGGACGTTAAGCTCCCTGTTTGATTTGTACAGCTGTGTCTGTATTGAGAGATATAACATGATTTCATATTATCTTCTGGCTAAAACCGCAGTCCCACAGGCCTACAGGCCAGTCGGCAACCCCTCTCCACAAATGGATATTCTCTGACTAGTTGGGAAGTGGTTGCTGAAAGTTGCTAGGCTGTATCGTTGCTAGGCGACATTGATTTCAAAAAGGGTGCTGCACCAAAAACCTCTCTACAACAATCACTAGCAAAGTGTAGCTGTTGACTGGAGTTTGCGTGGAAGTCACCAAGTTGGCTACAAACACTCGCAAACTACTTGTTGAGCAATAGAGAAATCTAAAAAAGCAAACCGAGAGCGGTTGTGGAAGTTGGCTGTTGCTGTAAAATTGACTCCTTGTGAATGCTTTGGCTGCTACAGGATTGCAGCAGCAGACTGTGGTTTGCACGGAAGCGACTGAGTCTCCTGCAAACAGGTGTCGCTTTAGAAACGTCTTGTTTATGGTACAACTTTTACTGTGAAAAGTGAGCAATCTCTGTTTGCTTTTTTAGATTTCTCTATTGCTCAACAAGTAGTTTGCGAGTGTTTGTAGCCAACTTGGTGACTTCCACGCAAACTCCAGTCAGCTGTAGTGGAATATGCATTTTTCCCTAGTAATTGGTGGTTGCTATCTAGTCACCAACACGCTCCTGGCACGATTCATTTAAAATTTTTAGCTGATCCAAAACTGAAGAATTGATGAGCTCATGCCATGGCAGTAAGTTCTTTGTCTGTCCTCAAGTAACATGAATGAACACTGCTTCTGGCCATATTTGTGTGAAACTATCACACAGTGGTTAACTAATGGGTCTTCACCCAAGTTGTGCTCAAGGTCGAGTTGTTTGTAATTTTATGGCCAGTAACTTGTGAATTGTGATGGATCGTGAGCAGGATGATTTTCTGTTTCAGAAAAACACAAAGTTGTATTATTAAAGACTGGAGAAATGTATTTATGTGTGCATTTATCACTATAGTAGTAAAAGAAACATTTTAAAAAACACTAAAGATATTTTTTATTCAAAATAAGGAGTTAAAAATACAGAAGTAGAACATAAAAACACTGAACATAAGGAAATACAGTTACATACCTTTACCAAACACTGAAGTCCTTTAACTCAACATCCATTTTTGCTATCTCTCGCCATGACATCTCCCCAGAGTGTAATGCAACATGCTTCAATCCTTTGCTAAAAATAAGCTGATGTCCACATTTATTTTCCCCTTTTCCTCCCCCTGCGGTTTTCTGTGAACGACTGATTTAGCTGAATCAATCACAAAGCTCTGAGGGGCGAAATCCATACCAGGTCCAGCTAAAGAAGTTTGTTCAACTAATAATGTTCCCAATGATCCACCCATTAAGTGCATCAGTGACTAAATGTCTAAATGGGCTGCTGCATCCATAGATTATTGTATTGCCCATTAAGTTAAACCCCGAAATGGAAATGTTCCTGTGATAATTGGTGCAAAAACGAAAAAGCCTTTTAATTCAGCTGGCACACGCTTATCTATACTCAAGCCCATTTTAGTGTTGGATATTTCTGGCCATTATCGATAGTTAAGCTGCTAGTGTCAGAGCCGTTTCATACTCCCCACAGCCAGCCAGCTATTCAGCTTCAATCTGCATGAGCAGCAAGTGCTCTCCACATAAGCGAGAAGAAAGCTCTTGGGCACGTTTCTCTTTGGTTTACCTGGTCGTGAGTCAGAAATGAAAAAGAGTAGTTCTCAGAATGTGGCTGTAATTAGGTTAAGATTCTTTTCCTATACAACAGCTGACGGCTCACGCTGTTTGTACCCTCTCAGAGTCAGCACGGTAAGGTTTATAAGATAGCTCCTTTTTTCCCTAACCCTTTTCCAGAAAATCCTCAAATGCATGCTTTGTAGTTTATAGTAACCCGAGCAAAGGTGTCACGTGTGCATTTCTGTGTGTTTGAAGTACAGAAATGTTATCAGCAGTGTATCAATTGCCTCCCGTGCTATCTCATATTTCCCCTCACAAGACCTCTCACCTTTCTCTGCCTCTGCGACACAGGTGAGGAAAGGGAAAAGTGATGGCATGACTCAAGCGGTCCCCCAACCCAGTCTCTCTTCCAGGGTGCCCTACCATGCAAGTCCTTTCTCCATACCGATAGTTTTGCCCCTGACCTCAGAGCTAAGGACCCCCAGTGCAGAGGCAATGGAAACTACACCCATGTCTCGCCAAGCCACCTCAGACACTGCCTCCCATGTCGACCCCCAAGATGTCAGCCTCTCTGAAAGCATGAAGGTCCTCAGCAGGTGAGTGTGTTTAGTGTACATTAAAAAAAAAAAAATTATCGCTGGCTATGTGTGATTTATGTTTAAAGTGTTATTTGTGAATCCTGTTTTTCAAATAAGCAATGTAAGTGTATTTACTCAGAAAAATGTGGCCAGCCGCTCTTTCAGTTTTATGACTTTGTTAGCATCACAGTATTATCTACATGATGCTTTATGACTGGTGTAAAATCATGTAACACACAAACTTCACTGCTAGATGCCTGCATGACATTATAAGTTACTTAGTGGAGTGGAATATGAAGGAGGGGCTCTTTTATTGGTAAATAGTTTATGACTGCTGTATACATATGCAATGTGCTGTTAACCAAAGGACCTGTAGCCTGAGCCCGGTGGCAGTGTTCGTTTGGCATGCAGAGCAGCCTGTCACAAGAAGCTGAAACTGGAAACCTCTTGGTGTTAAGTGCCGTCCTGGAATAGCAAGGCTGCAGCTGCGTCTGTTGTTGCTGCTTTAACTCGGAGCTTAGTGTAGAACTGCACTTAATTGAACTTCACTATACTAATTAACATTAGCATTTTTTAAGCATGCTACTGTTTATCCCAGTTTATCTCTTTATTTAGGGATAAATCAAAACTGCATAGAATTGGAAGCGCAAAGTGGAAAAGCTGCAGATTATAACATATGAGCACGTCACATGTGATGCTTTCAAGTATTTGGATAAAAAAAGGTGAGGCTATTTTTGGCTTCTGTGCCCTTTAGTATAACATTAATCAGTGTCTGAATCTTGTCATCACAAGATTCCTTTACACGTTACATAAAAGTTTAGTTTGACACACAAACATAGAAATATAGACTGCTATGCGTCCTATGAATGAACAGACAAAGTATTTGCCCCTGTTCATGATTCTTTTTTGGGGGGGATATTTGTCATTCTTACATATTTCAGACCATCAAAAACATTTTAATATAAGAAAATGAAGTTTTTTCAAATGATGATGATTTCATTTATGAATGGAAAAAAGCTATCCAAACCTGCGTTGCCCTATGTAAAATATAACTGTGGTTTTTGGAATGGTGAGTTCAATTTAGCTAATCAAAATCAGGAAAAGGACAATGTGTTTTTCACAGCACTGTGCTGCAAATGTTTTCATACATATTGCCAAGATCATGCACTATATTAACCCAGTTACCGGAATCACAAATGCCTGGAATACATTAAAACTATTCTGTGCTTCCAAGGTAGCAAATGCTTTTTTCACCATGTCAGGGTGCAAGTAAATCTTCAGGTGGATTTTCCCCACACCCTAAAATTCTCCCGGTCTGCTTGTATCTGGTGGCTGATTTACCGAGCACATCCATAATGTGCGTCAGCAATCTGAACTCACTGGTATTTAGTAGTAGGCACATGCGATGTGCCAAAAGACTTGAATTACTTCACCATGTCTAATGCAAGAAAACAGCAGATGCTCTATGTGTGTCTAACGAACTGCACTCTTGTGTTTTTCCTGGTGTTTATAGAAAATTAATTTTGTGTTATCATGTGAAAAAATGCCATCACATAAAAGCCATCGCCAACATAACAATAATTTTCCACAAGTAGAAATCTGTGTTTTCATGTGTGTAGCTGTAACTCATGCCGAGCTGACAGCTTGCTCTCACTTTCTGTAGGTATGTGTCAAAGAAGTCTGCATCAGCATAGGGCAGCGTATACCACAGCTGGACCTAAACTGTTTAGAAAATAGCTAAAATGAAGGGGAAAAAAGTGCAAAAAAAGTCTTGTCTGGGAACAGTTTGATTCAAATATGATTAAAAATATACTATACTTATTTTGTTACATATTTTTTAAGGGAATAAAATGTGAAATCAGTTTAGTTTGCACCAAATTGATGGTAAAGAGCGCACCACTTCATCTACTAAGCTATGTTGTTTGTTCTTGTATCATATTAAATTTGACACATGCACCCTCTGTTTCACAAACTGCTCCCATCCTGGGTCATTCTGTTCTCTCAAGCCATCTTCAACACACACTTAAAATCAAAATAATCCTTCTCAGGAGTTCCTGGAAGCAGCTCCGCTTGTTGTCCACTTTGCTTTTTTTCTCCTCTGTATGTATCAGAATCCTCCATATACAAAATGTGTTTGCCTTACACCTTCACCTGCACCTGAAATATATCACATTAACCTGATTCATCGTACAGGCCGCTCTAGCCAGCATAGCAGAGTCACGACAACTTGTTATTCTCTTAGCATTGCATTGTTGCACATTGGGAATGCATACTGGCTTTTCTGTTGAGTTGCCATGGTTCAGTGAATATCATGATGTAACCTCTGAGATTCTTAGAAGCCTGCTGGAAAAAGGTGGGAGTGAGGAACATTGCAGTGTGCTGTGAATGCAGGTTCCCTGTGGCTTAGCAGTATTGTTGGCCGCCTGTCAGGAGGTCCCGTCCATCAGCCTGAACATCAGACAGCACAGACTGTATTTGTAGCAAGAAGCTGCTGGCTAGATCAAACTGGTCTTCTAACAAATTGAATACTGGTGTATTATTTTTTTCCCCAAACACTCATAAGAGACAGTGGCCTTCAGCTGTCACTCACACTGTGACTGCCACATTTATCCGAAGACATTTAAGTCCACAGTCAATTAGTTATTCAAACTATTGATGAAATTAATTTTAATGATAAATAATGATTTCATTTTCTTTAACTATCCATGTCAGTGTAAATGCCAAATGTTTGCTGGTTATAGATGATTAAACGTGAAGATTTGCCGCCTTTTTTTGAGTATGCTAATATAAAGTGCCTTGAAGCAACAGTCTTTGTCATTTGGAGCCATATGAATAATGCTGGATTGAAATGCAAAGATTCTACTTGGTGCTCTGATCAGATTTGTGCTTGTCAAAGTAAGCGAGGCAAATATAATGGGCATCAAAAATAACCCAGAACAAGAAGCATCTAACAACTAATGACTGTCATATTTCATTTTTTAACCATCTAGACTGAGCTTCTGTGTTTCCTTAACAATGTTCTGAACATGTACTGAATATAAAGTATATACGAAACAAGCAAAAGCAAAATGTTTCATTCAGTGGAGTCGTGCTACGTTCCACTTTATGTTTGCAGGACCCGCTCAAATAATAGAAATAATAGGTTTACATAACTTACTTTTAAGATTAGCAATGCAAAACACAGTGACGGCAAATTAATGTCAATGAAAATCGTACCCCTCCTAGCACTGTTGTCGTGTGTAATTGAGAGATTTGGGGGGAAAAGATAAAGCAGGACTTGGTGAAAGCAAAAAAAAACTTACAGCAAGATTTTTTTTTTAAGTGAACATCAAATGTTAATCGGGACTACGTTTTTTGTGTTGGACTACGTTTTTTTTTTACACATTTTTAAAAATGCTGAAAAGCAGAGTGTGTCCAGATTGACCAACTTGCCATTAGTAGCTTTCCGCTCACCCCAAAGTATGTCTACAAAAGCTTCTTGTTATCCCCTCAGTAAGGTAGTGGGTAAGCAGGATTTCCGCTTTTTTCTTTTGCAATTCACAGCGGCAGTGACGGCACGCACTATTTTAATACGCTTGCCAGACTGTGTAACACCCACTAAGAACATACGGATGTGGGGGAGAAAAAAATTCACCCGTAAAGCTGCAAAAGAATTTGGAAGAGTTATGTATTTGAAGTACCCCTTCACTAAAACAAGGAGCGTATGCACGTTTTCCGTACATTGGGTAGTTTGAGAAGACTTTTGAAGCTCAGTAAACTTTGGCCCAATTTGATCGTGCCTGACTTGAAACCTAAATCCTTTGTTTTGAACTTGTTGATGTTCTGCCCGGATGGACAAAGTGGTCCACCCTCACGTCAACATGCCCGCTGCTTACAGTAAGCCAGTGGCAGGAACATCACGTAGCAAAGCAGTAGAGTACTAAATATTGAGTGAATCTGATCCACAATAACATGTGCAAGCTGCTGACTAACTGGGCTTGTTTCAGTTTGATGTCAAAGAGTTCATGTTCTTCTATATCTGACACTATTTCGATATATAAACACTGAGTATGTTTGATCAGTTTGCTTTAAATACTTGAATCTAAGGACTGGGAAATTTTGATGGAGAGATTACTGTTGGGTCACCACGCACATTACTTCTTGCTTTTTATAAAAAAGTATTGATTTATTTTACTTATTTACTTCCTACATAAAGCAACATTATAATACCATTTACTACATTACATTCATGCTACTGTGTAACATCACCTGAGATTTACTGTCAGGTAACTTACAGCTACGTCCACACATTGAAGCGATGC
Source organism: Pelvicachromis taeniatus (assembly GCA_015108175.1). NCBI lineage: Eukaryota > Metazoa > Chordata > Actinopteri > Cichliformes > Cichlidae > Pelvicachromis > Pelvicachromis taeniatus. The sequence goes on from VURO01009183.1 coordinate 31,886, forward strand.
ACTTGTTACATGTCACTGTGAAGCTGACAGTTGGTAATTAGCTGACATTTCAGGCTCTGGTTGCCTAGGTAACCCTGTAACATCTTGAAGTCGAGAAACATTTATCTCAGGATCCACTTTACCGCTTGGAGTTTCCAAATAACACTCACTTTCTTCATCACTGCAAATTGCTTCCTGTGTGGACGCAGCTCTAAAAACATGGACACATCTTTTATCTTTATCTTTTATTTTACTGTCAAATTATCGTTCCTTTGCACTGTAAATTCAAAATTATGATATTAAACCCATCAGATGTGTAGACTGCCATCTTTGTTTTCCTTCCCACACAAACTGAGATTTTTTTGTTTTGTTTAGTTTTCTTTTTTTTTGGGGGGGGGGGGGGGGGGGGCAGTTTGTTTTTTTTTTTTTTTTTTGTGGAGGGAGGG
>VURO01009186.1:8716-38704 GCA_015108175.1 Pelvicachromis taeniatus
TTTTTTTTTTTTTTTTTTTTTTTCTTTTGTCTTTTTTTTTATTTATTTTTTTTATTTTTTTTATTTTTGTTGTTATTTTTTTATATTTTTTTTTTTTTTTGTTTTTTTTTTTTTTTTTTTTTTTAATTCATGTCGTTCCACCTGCGGGAACGTCAAATTGAAGTTGTATTTCAGTTCATTTCCAATATGTCCGCATCTTTCTGAGATCACAGCTTAATGCTTGTTGCAGATGATTATTGTTATTTTTTTTGTATTTCAGCCACGCTCACTAACTCCATCCTTCCTCGCCTTCTGGTTGCTCTCTCTTATTCTGACTTCACCCTGCAATGATGACCCCCCTCTCCATCTGACTTACTGCTGCTGTGCACTTTCTCTCTACAGTCCCTCGCATCAATGGTCACTCCAAATCAGAGCGCACTGCAAGGGACTCGGCCATGGGTTACGAGAGTGCCTCAGTAATGAGCAGTGAGCTGGAGTCCAGCTCATTTGTCGACAGTGAGGAAGATGAGGATGCTAGCAGGTAACCTCTTAGCCAGCTGTGCCATTTAAACACTTAACTTGGTGGCTTTGGCTTCTTTCTGATGTGACAAGTTGTTTTTCTTTTCATTAAAAGCTGCAAAAACAGTGAAGAATTTGCAACAATAATCCCGACTTAACTACTTAAATCACCATCAGATACAGAAGCGTGTGTTAGAAATTAATTTAAATAGGAATAATAAACAGTTTTGTGAAGCTAACATTTTATTATTGTGTAGAAACTATGCGTGTACATAGGCCTTCGCAGAGTTTTGAGGAAAATTCCCAATTAATATACTAAAAAGCTTAACATTGCTCACTCTAACCTTATTCAAATTCCCTATTTTAATGTTCCATCTTTTCCTTAATTTCACTTTCTTCTTCAGGCTCAGTAGTTCCACAGAACAGAGCTCGTCTTCACAGCTGATGCGCAGACACAAACGGCGCAGACGGAGGCACAAAGTGGCAAAGATTGACCGGGTATGCGCCTCTTAAAACACATCAGTGCCCCTGCTGAAACTGACATTGACACTGAGTGCCTGAAACACATGAATGAATTGATTGAAATGGGTTTTTTGCCACTTTTATTCACAATGTGCTTACTGTAACCTTTTCTTCCTTTACTACCAGTCGTCATCTTTCAGCAGTATCACGGACTCCACGATGAGCCTAAACATTATCACCGTCACACTAAACATGGGTAAACCTGTTGCATCCAAGCCTAAATTTTTACGTCATGGAATTTAATGTACGATTCATATCAATACCACAGCAAGTCTTTGTAAATTTATTCATCCTCTGCTATAATCTTGATAGAAAAATACAACTTCCTTGGTATCAGTATTGTCGGTCAGAGTAACGACCGGGGGGACGGCGGTATTTACATCGGCTCTATCATGAAGGGAGGAGCTGTAGCTGCTGATGGCAGAATAGAACCCGGAGACATGCTACTACAGGTACGCTTCCATAACTAGATATTTGAACTGCTAATAATTGTGCCCTTTTTTTCCCCCCAAAAAATCAGGGTTTTGCTTGAAATTGCTGTTGCAGTGATAAATCTTTACATCTCTCTGAGGCTTTGCTGCGTGTTAATAATGACACGCATTATCAACTCTTATGTAAAAGTTGGAACCCTGCCTCTCCTTTTCCTTCCCCATCCTTTCTTCCGTTTGTGGGCAGAAGTACACCCACTCTAAAGCGCGCGACGGAAGCTTCCAATTTTTTGTGGCGCCGATGCAAACAGTATAGGTTGTTTTATGACTGTGTGGGTTTGTTCCATCAAAAGCAGCTTAGGATTTGCAGGCATGTGAACGCCTAAAAGAACAGCCGAGATTAATGCGTGCACAGTATAACGCCATAAACACATCCAAGTTCTCTTCAGAACTTCAAAATAATATTTTATTTAGTAAAACCGAATGGATGGTCAAGAAATGTTAAGTAAGTACATTGTTGGTTTTGTCTGTCAATCAGGTGAACGACGTCAACTTTGAGAACATGAGCAATGATGACGCTGTGAGGATTCTAAGAGAGATTGTTTCCAAAACTGGGTAAGGACTCTTTCTTGGAAGATTATTAAAATCAGATTACGCTTATTTAATATCAGAACCAATACGGAAGTGAGCCATGGGGATGTATGGAAACCAAATCAAAGGATGTAAATAAAGAGGAAAAGCTTTTTGGGAAATATGATGACTGTTGATGATACTGCTTGACTGTTGAACACTTTTGCAACTTTTCCTGGAAGTTGGCGTTTCGTCTGAGTCATTGTCACTACTCATCAGTAGAAGGAGTAGTTGACATTACGGGATTTGTGGGAAATAAAAGTCATCGGCGGCTTGACACATTTGACAAGCGCAATTATGTTGCGTACTATTATTCCCAGTAGAATTACAATACGCTGTAGATTATTCAGCTTTGGTGTTTTAAAAAGAAAAAAAGTGCAGCGGATTTTTGTGTACGATTTTTAAGGGGTGGCTGTAGCTCAGGTGGTAGAGCAGGAAATCTACTGATCGGAAGGTTAGTGGTTCAATCCCTGGCTCTCCGAGTCTGCATGCCAAATATCCTTGGGCAAGATATTAACCCCAATCGGCTCTTTGATGCATCTGTCGGAGTATGAAAGTGTACGACTGTTAGTTAGAGCACTAAAGTGCTTGTGTGTGATTGGGTGAATGAGGTTGTTGTATAGAGCGCTTTGAGTACTCCAGGAGAGTAGAAAAGCGCTATATAAGAATCCATTTATGATTTTTAAGAGTAACATTAATTTTCTATGTTCTTATCCAGTCCCATTAGTCTTACTGTTGCCAAATGTTGGGATCCATCCCCCCGAAGCTATTTCACCATCCCCCGTGGTAAGACAGACAGTGTTCTATAATATTTGGAGCAATGCAAATGATGTCCCAATAATGTTTGAACTATACTGTGTTCAGTTTGTCCTATTTAGAATAAATTTCGCTTTTCGTTTCATTTTTCTCAGCTGAGCCAGTGAGACCCATCGATCCTGCGGCCTGGATTTCACACACCACAGCACTAACAGCACCTTACCCTCACTATGGTAAAGGTTACCTGCTGCTTTACCCCAGTATAAAATCTCAGTTCTCAATAACTGAACTATACACGATAAGCTCATAATGATAAAAATTGTTTCTCTTTCTCCATCTCAGAGTTTGATGACTTGCCTCTGTCTGTAAGTAAAACAGATATGGCAACTATTGTCAAAGTGATGCAGTTGCCTGATTCTGGCCTAGAGATTCGAGACAGGATGTGGTTGAAGATCACCATCGCAAATGCTGTCATAGGTGAGACAATCTAAGAAATGCAGAAATTTATATAGAAACGGTGACTGTATTACCGTAAGCATGGCTGATTACTTGGAAATGTGCAGACATGCATTGCATGCATGGGGGTCAAAACCTCTGTGCTGAGTGTGAGCAATAAAAATACCTCAGTAAGGCTTCTTTCTTCTTTTCTTTTTTTAAGAGAAAAAAGAAATCAGTAGGTTTCCTAAAGAGTGCAATATTAAATTACAAAGGTGAAATCAATTCAAATGCATGATATCTGAAAATATAATTTTTTTTAGGTGGTTTATACTTTCTAAACACAACAAAACATCATAAGTATTTTTTAAGTCGTGTAGACACTTTTTTGTTTGTTTGTTTTTTCACAGTTTGAGCCTGAAAAGCTCTAGCATCATAGTTCTAGCATTAGCTCCACTAACTTTATTCAAAAGTCTTGTGCTGCTTTTTGTGCAAGCAGCACAAAAGTCTTGTGCTGCTTGCCGTAACTATTGCAGTTGTGGTTGAGGTGTGGTTGTTGCATGTCGGTGGTATTTTTAGCATCTGTTCCGCACATCAGGGAACTCGACTTCATGTCCACGTGTGCATTCTTTGCCATGGTAGGTGCTGATGTAGTGGACTGGCTGTACTCCAGAGTGGAAGGATTCAAGGACAGGCGCGATGCGAGGAAGTACGCGAGCAGTCTGTTGAAGCATGGCTACTTGAGACACACTGTCAATAAGATCACCTTCTCCGAACAGTGCTACTATACCTTTGGGGACCTCTGCCAAAGTAAATCCACTTTTCACACTTACATTAATTAAGCAGCTCACACATTTAGGCCGTTTTATTTTTAAAGGATTATACTAACTGTCCCTCTCTGCTGCTCTTTTTCTCTTCTCAAGACATGGCCTCACTCAATTTGAATGAAGGATCCAGTGGTGGAGGTTCTGAGCAGGACACTTTGGCACCACTACCTCCCACTAGCAACCCCTGGCCTCTGGGCGGGCAGCCATTCCCCTACCCTCCTTTTCCCACTGCACCCCCGAGCTTTCCGCCAGGATACTCAGACCCATGCCACAGTTTCCACAGTGGGAGCGCAGGCAGCCAACACAGCGAGGGTAAGCAATAAGGAGAGGCAAGATGGGCCACGAGTTTTCCATCAGCCTATCATTGATTAATATAATAATTTCATTCAACATGCAACACGACATTAATGAAGTCTTTCTGGCATATTAACGAATGTCTGGCTCATGCTAATGTTAGCTTTACTGGCTCTCTGGGCAGGAAGTGGACATTGGATTGCATTATTTAATACAATATAAATATCTGTGTTCTAAAATGCGTCCTGTATTGTCAAGGTCAATCATGAGCATCTTGAGTCATGCAGCGGACAGCTCTGCAGTACTGGGTGTGTACACAAAACAGATCTGATCAACCATGTGATTATCAATCACCAGCTTGAAATGATCAACACTAAGTCCATGTGTCTCCATTAGTTCTTGAATGATTTTTTTTGTTTTGATTTTTTTGAATCAAAATGTGATGGTGCTGCATGGTTTTTGTTGTCTGCGCTGGGGCGGTACGTGTAAGTAGCTGGCAGGGGTAGTGTTGATGTATATTTTTTACTCCGTAGACCAGACAAATGATGAGTAATATATATTACCATCTCTCTGTCAATTTTCATTGTTTTGAGTGGTTCATCCATATTTTAATTTCGCCCACTTGCCATTCTTTCGGTTAGTTTTGGTTTAGTTTATCAGCAATTTTTTTGGAAAGACAGGTGACAAAAAAATGTCATGGTTTTCTTTCTTTGGGAGCTTTCAGAAAAGAGCAAGCGTTCATGGTAATGAGTGCATGTGTGCACTCATTACACACATGCGTTCAATTTTTAGGGACAGTTTCTGCATTTTTTTGGGTTTTTTTCCTGGATATTAAGAAAAGGATCAGTAACAGCCACTGGCGTAACGTTAGTTTGGAGCTAACGGGCAAGGTGCACTAGGACACGACAGGCAGTAGAGGAACGACTGGGCTGGGAGGTGTGTGTAATTCTGTTGTTCCCTCTGTTTCTGCTGGGCAACGGTAGACTGAAGGAGGAGGTAGTCCCCGGACACTGGGGGAACCGGTAAGCCTGCTAACCCCCTCTCCTCCTCTGCTGCTTTCTCTATTTTACCATTCAATCTTATTCTGCCACTCCTCTCTTTCTCTTGTGCTCAACGTTCTTCACCTCTCATACTGTAGCTTTAAGGTTTTTCTTTTGTTTTGTTTTTTCCCTCTTTGCCCGTCCCATAATTTTTCTTTGGTCCATGTGTCTCCTGTCTGTGACTCTCCTGATGGCCGATTCTCCCTCTCTGCACCTCTGGGCATGCATTCGTACTGTGCTGGGAGGTGCATGATGCAGGATGAGCACTTTGAGGCTTGTGCTATCATTCTTGCTGATAGGGGGCAATCATGCACCACTTTACCCAGTACTGTTGGGCTCATCGTGGAAGGGGAGGCGTGGAATGTTTGATTTTGCAACAGTGTGATACACCTCCATCAGTCTGACGCCAGCCGTGTCCATTAACAGCATTGAGAGATGTGACACGTATTTTTACTGAGAAATTGAAAACATAACAAATAAGTCATTCTGCATTGTTCATCAAGTGCTGTGTAGTAATCTTTCTGATGCAGGTGTGTCATGTTTATATTTATGATCTGTGACTGTTTCAGTGTTTGTATGACTATAAGAAAAAGCCATAATATCAGTTGCTGCATTGGAATTTGGGGCGGAAATCACTGAGATAATCATGTTTGCCCTTGACTGACTTTCTGCATAACAAAAAATGTGGTCACACCTTAAACAAGGTGCAGTAATGTATTTGTTAGCATTTACACATTGTACTGTGTTTCAAACAGGAGCACTTTTTCATGTTATGCTTAATCCTGGTGGAGTTCAAGAAGTCTTTATTAAGCTGATGTTTAATGTGTGACCTTTAGTCTCGATGTTTATCGGTAGCCCGTCGTGACTCGGCAGTAGCTGATGACTTGCAGCTGCTCACTGTGTATTTGTGGGTGTTTATATGCTATTGAAGTCTTAACCTGTTAATCTGTTTCTTTTCTTTTTTTCTTTTTTTTTCTCCCTCAACAGGAAGCCGAAGCAGTGGATCCAACCCCAGCGCAGGCAAAGGTAGACGCTCGTCCCCACAGGAAAAGGGTCAAAGGTCAACATGCAGTGAATCAGAGCCAGGAATCCGCGGAGGGCGGCGTGGGGACAGGTCTGCCAGTCAAATGAGCCATCACAGCCACGCCATCTCTAGCCAAAGTCACGCCCGGTCAAGTCTCAGCCACAGTCATTCACACAGGAGCCACCCTGTCACACAGAACAACCACCCCCCCTTCACCTACAGCCACGCCCCCTTTACTCAGCAAGGTCCAGGCTCCTGTGCCCAGAGCGAGCGAAGCCATGCCTCTTCCTACGGTCCCCCAGGCTTACCTCCCCCTTACTGTCTGGCCCGCCTGGCCCTCAAGACCTCATTCAACAGTAGCACGCCCCCTGGAGCCCCACCTGGGAGAGAGTTAGCAGCCGTTCCTCCTGAGCTCACCGCCAGTCGCCAGTCCTTCCAGCATGCTATGGGCAATCCCTGTGAGTTCTTTGTTGACATCATGTGACAGAACAGTGCCTTTTAAACTCAGTGAGCACAAAACAGTTCTCCCTGATCCCTCTCAACCCTGTTCTCCTTTTTCCCTCTCAGTCTTTTGACCATCTCTAAACTTCAGAATGTAGACACTGACTGGCCCTCTCCACAGCCCCCTGCTGTCTGTCTGTCCCTCTGATGTCCAAGCAAAGGAATACAGGCAGCAAGAGCACAACAGGAGTAGTCCTCTCGCACATAAGCAGGGTTCCTCTGGCTGAAAACCCTCTTTTGTACTGACGTGACGTGTACAGTTTGTGAAACGTAAGTGGTATTCAGTGTACTGATTTCTGTAAAGATGCCATGCAGACATTTTTGGGAGTGTGTACTCTACCTAGGATTTTTTTTTTTTTTTTCTGTTCTGCGCCTTTAAGCTGGCTGGGCCTGGATCTCAATCCCCCAGACCCAGGCCAATAACTATGGCCTAGGAATCCTTTTCTGGACATAAAACTTGGACTGGAACACCTAACTCATATTTGTGTATAATGCTACAGTTTAGCACATTACACCAAACCTCTGGCCCCGCTCCCCTTATGTCGAGGCGCTGCCACTGGCGTATTTAAGGCTCTTACCTGCCAACTACTAATAACGCTAACCTTGATCAGTTCCCGATCCGAGGATTTCCTTAACTTCGTAAGGGAGACCCTGTAACCAGCCTTTAGTTTGACTAGGCTGCATATTGCATGACTGTCTCAACTGCTTTAAAGAAAACGTATTCATTCATTTTGTTTAAAGTATTACCGTTACTGGGGGGAGGCGGTTACCTCTTTCCAATGTTCTAAAGGAAGAATCCATACACTGGAAAATTTTCGTGATGTTATTTATGTGATAATTTTGCATCGATAGTGTCATACTTTGTCTACCACGAATGACTGACCGACAATCAGGCATCACTCTTTACGAAACAGTGGCCATTTCTCTCAATGTCCTAGGTGCGCTTTGTCGAATGTATCATTATTTCTGTCAGCGATTAAACCCTAACATCCATAACACTTACTTTAAACCAGTTTAAAGATCAGCAGGATTGCAAAATTTGGGCACTCACCAAAAGCAAACTGTGAAAGCAAACTCAAAAAGGCCGATTAGATAAAGTAGTTTGACAAAAGCATCAGGTTTGTCTCCTTCAGTCGAGGGCTTTGTCAAAAAGTGTAATAAAAGCCAATGGTTCTTCATACTGTTGAAGCTGTCTACAGTTATTATCAGACACTTCTGGTTTTATGTGTTCAGAGTGACTTCAAGGGGAATCCTGGCTTTCAGATGGTGATCTCCTTGCAAAACAATGGCAAATCCCTGTTGTATCTACCTAAAATTATAGTTACAAGAGGGAAATAACACACACACACACACACACACTAGTTTTATGAGCACTTTCCCATTTTGTCCGTCCCTCCCTTTAGTATCAAACACTGTTTGCAATCAAAGCTTTCTCTTTAATTTTGTTTCTTTAAAAAAGAAGAATAAATTGTACATAGAAAATTTATTATATATATGAATAAAAATATATATGTTCAAAACACTGTCTTCATTATTCACCTCACCTAGAGACTGACTGAAATGCCACTAGGTGGAGACATTGTTTTGTGTATATTATTGTACAAAACTATACATTTGACAGATAAAATTTGAAAATTATGCTTAACATATTGCCTATTTGAATTGGGACGCAACGCTTAAAGCATGCATTTCGAATGTATGACACAATCTCTTGAGCGGTTAAGTTTCATGACCGGCCTGTGGTCAACAAAACAGAGTCACGCATTGAGTCTAGACAACCATATACAATTATAGCAGAGATGGGTTAATATGTTGCAACAACGTTTTATGTGCACTATGTTGGTTTTGACACTTGACAGTTAACGCCCCTGAGTGGAGTTTCCAGTACACAAACTACGTGTACTTTCCCAGTGGGCTGGTGTGACTTGTAAAACGGCTACACAACAACAAAGCGACTGTATAGTGCAGACCCCCATCTTTTTGACCAACAACCACATCGGCGGTTGCCGAGTGACGTCACACACCTACGTCTATGGTGGGTGTGTAATAAAAACGCTCGTCAGGAAGGAAGTGCTGTGTAGGCAGATTAAGTTACTCCACTAGAACAGCAGCCCCCAGAAGAGCACAATGACCTGTAATCGCCTTCGTGCTACTAGAAATACAGGCCAATGGGTAAAGTGAAAACATGTAGTCCCACATTAAGCCTTCTACATGACTGTTGCAGGTTGACTGTGACTCTGAAGCTCATGTCAGCCTACATGCAAATATGAGCGCACACTCATTTACCAGCAGAATGTGTCGCTAAACTGCTTACCGAACAGCCCTGAAGTATTTCCCGCGTCGCTATGTTAATTTGACATGGGGCTTTACTGTGCTTCATGGCTGAATTTTTTAAAGAGGAGGCTGAGGAGTAAATGTGGGAAGGATTTCTTAGGGTGCGTTGGCAGATGAGGTACAAACGCAGTCTCACAACACGCGCGCGCCTCGAGCGTGATGCATTAGAAAATGAAAGGCGTCATCTGCGAATGTCACTAAAATATCATATGATAGCGAGATGTTGCAATCGTGACTCAGCAGACGAACGTCGTGGCAGTGATGTGCACTTCTTTATTTGGTTCGTTTTCCCCCGATTTTGCACTTAATTTGTTAGTTTGATTTGAATTTGAGCATGAAGATGAGCTAGAACATCCCCAGATAACCTGACTGCGATAGGCAATCACCTGACACTCCATCATTTGTCCAGTGTTTTCCCAAACTCACACCAGTTACTGTAAGGAAGCGGTTTCTTTTTCAAAGGAAGTAAGTGCTGCTGAGTTTGGGACGGGCTAGACACAATTGATCAAAGGCACCTGAACCAATAAAGGTCACTTTTAAAAGCATCACTTTCATTTTAGAAGAAATATTCATACGATACTTTTAATTTCATTTTCTACAGTTTCTTCCTTCTTTGCATGGTGGACACTTGTGTATGCCACGCGTGGTTTCTAATACAAGTGTGAGCCACCAGACACATAATGATCATCAGGAGAGTCCGTGAGGGGGGAATTTCGAGGCATTTTCAGTGCCCTTTAAATAAACTTATGACTCTGGGCGTGATGTTTTGTGCAATGACTCATCTGTTCAATAACAATGACACGTTCTTTTGTGAATAAAATCATATTTTAGCAATTGTTTTCTTAAATTAAAAAAAAATGTTTCATGCTGTACATTTTTTAAAATTTCACCTCGACTTTGTATTTCTTCAGTGTATATTGTTTGTATACTTTGATACTATGACTCACGAGGAAGACAATGGTATTGTCATCCTTAAGCTTTGTTTATAAAACCATATAGATAAAATAAAGTCCAGGATGAGATTAAGTTAGAAATCCCCCCTTTAAGGCTGTTTCCCCGTTATAGACGAAACAGAAAAGTTACGATGAACTTAAAATCCCATTTATTTCGATTGTAGCGTGATAACACGACCTTCGCCAGGCAAGGTAGTTGAGTCTAATGCTTTATTGGGGGACGATACTGCTTAAGGGCACCCAAATAGAAGCAAAAGCGTAAAGCTGCTATTTGTATTAACTTCACATTTGCAGTTGGAGAACGTTACTGTGCGACTGTAAACACACCGCAGTTCCAGAAAATCTAGTTTAGCATTAAGACATTTCTATGAAAAAGAGAGCAGAACAGATCTGAAGTTGGTTCAGGCTTGAAAGCCAGGCATGCAAAACAAGATTATCGCAGGTTATTCATTTACTGAGAGAGGAAAAGAAACGAATATTGTAACCTGAGTGCGGAAAGTTTCGCTTTTCTTTTTCTTGCAGCCAGCGACAAATTTATATCTTGGTGTCTTTTTGTGTATGTTGAATGTATTTTTTTTTTTGTAAATAAATAAATTGTAATTGTATAAAAAATGACTAAGACAAAGAAAAACAGGCTATACCTATAGGTGCTGAGTCAGAGAGTAGCGTGCGATCTAAGACACGCCCCCACCGCCCCCCGCCCCTTTTTATAAGCGCTCAGCTGGCAGGAGGGTTAATAACCTTTCTGACTCCTGCTGAAGTCGCAACAATTAAGAGTCTGCTTAATGTTAATGCAGACCACAGAACTATGCTCACGCAGATTTTGATAAAGAGAAAAGCCGAATAAGTCTCGTGTGGAAGAGAGACCTGGAATAATTCTTGAATTGGATTAAATCAACTCTTTCCTCGAGTGGCTGTATCGTCTTCAAGGCTGGGAAGCTGCTAGAAGTATGGCTCTAATCGCCTGGTTGATCGTTCTCTTTCTGGGCATCCAGTGCAGTGTTGAGGAGATTACTACGGGCTGCCTAAAGTGGACGAAAAATGGGGAGGACGTTTGCTGTGACCTCTGTCATCCAGGTAATAAAGAAAAGAAGATCCAGAACCTTATAACAGTTTGCAGATATACTGATTTTAATTTATTTGTTTTACATACAGTGTATCTTGTACAGCTGTGCAGCTTTTTTTTTTTTTTTAACAAAAAAAAAAAAATAAAAAAGAGTTTTTTTTTTTTTTTTTTTTTTTTTTAACCAGCGCTCTTTTGGATAAAACTGCATTTACAGTTTACCCTACTGTAATATCATGACTGGGATAAGAGAAGTCTTTTCTCTCCACATTGTTAAACCCAGCTATTATCTTTGGATGTTGAAAAAAGTGTGAGAGATTGTTTTCCAACCTTTGAGGAGTTCCTCTGCGGTGGCCACATGTAACCAAAGATAGTTTCAGTGGTTTTTCACCTAATCCACAACAAAGGCAAGGACGATGCAGCTGATATATCCAATCATTGGGAGATGTCACTGACAGAATTTGTCAGTTTCATTCCTGTACATCCAGTGCCAGAGCAGTAAATAGAGTTATTAGAGCTCGAACTTTTTTCTTGAAACTTCCATCCTATAACTTTTGACCCTTAAAAGGAAAATCTTTATTTTGTCATTTATTAAGATCTATTATAGCTTTTATGGTGCCAGTGTCACTGAAATTTATGTGTATGTTACTCCCTTGCTCATTTTTTCAGGAAATCGCCTAGTCAAAAAGTGTGGTCGAAGGCCAGAAGAGCTTTGTAAACCCTGTGAGCACGGGACCTATACAGTGAATCCTACAAAGTACAAATGTGAACCGTGTACACAGTGTGTAGGTATGTTGGTGCATTAATTAAGTCACAACCATTTAAAAAGCATTTCATGAGTAGACCTAATATAGAAATCTGTAGTTCTACAAGAGCTTTCAATCTTTTTGGATGTTTAGGTGCTCAGGTGCCTCTAAAAGACTGCACTGCCACAACTGATACCAAGTGTGGCTGTAAAGAAGGACTTGCCTGTGGTGATGTAAGCTGTTCCTTCTGTGTGCAAAAGTGTGAAAAGGGCTTTGAACCTACAGCGAGTCGTAAGTAAAAATACAAATAATGAGCATTTAATTTTAGCACAGACACTACACATGTTGGATTAAATGCTAAATCAATTGACGGACTTTCTCCACAGGTTCTTGCAGAAAATGTCCAAATGGAACTTTTAATGATAAAGTTCACCAGAAGTGCAAACCCTGGAGTACCAAGTAAGATAATACCCTTTACTAAATACCACCATGTTTTACTGTTGCTGTAATAAAACACTTAATAAATCCCAGAATAGTTACAGAAATTCTGTTTTTTCCAGGTGCTCTAATCCAAATGAGCAGATCGTGCTCAAAGGAGATGCATCTAATGACATTAAGTGTGCTCCAGTTCTACCCGAGACCATTAAACCTGAGATCAGACCTGAGCAAAAAGTTGAATCGTCTGGTAAGTCGTGATTATTTTTCCTCTTATCATACTGCTTCAGTTTTTATCTAAAGTTAATAATGACTGTGCTGTTTAGAAACGGATGACCAAGACCCGACATGGCCACTGCTCGTTATCGTGGGCATACTAGTGATGTTCCCCATCACCATCATCATTATCATGATCGTGACTGTGAAAAACCTCCAGAAAAGAAAGAAGACAAAAAAGAGAATTCATGAAAAAATAATTGTAAACCCTACAGGTAATTTCTCTTGCATTTCACGATTAGGAAATATAACGCCTGAATCATAGTGATTAACTATTTTAATTGCTTACCTTTTCCCTCTTTTTCTCCTTCAGATGATCCCAGGACATTAATTGCAATAGAGTGCAGTTTCCATGAGGCTCAGCAGGAACAGGGCAGCACTTGCAGCTCAGAGTCACTGGACTCTAAAGACTCTTCAGAGCAGCTGATTGCATGAATGGAAGGAACTGGGCTAGAAAGCCACATGGAAGCAGCTTTTTCGTTTAAGAAAACAGGATTTTACAGCTAAGATGGGATTCTTCTTTCATCATACTGAGCCGCTTAAAAAAAAAAAAAGATGTCTTTGTTATACCAAGTCACTTAGGTCAGCTGTCTTTATTTTAGAACAGCATAAGCTATTGTGTAAAAAAAAACAAAAAACAAAAAAGCCATAATAGGTCAGAACAAACTGTAACATCTACTCAGTATTAACAACAGGATACAGTTATAGTGATCCTTTGATAACACAGCCAGTTAACACAAGAGGAAGGGGAATTCTGAGACGGAAAAGAAGAAAGTAGACTCAACAATAGGTTATTCACCATGTAAATTCTAACAGAAGCTAAGGCTGTGTTTTTGCTTTATTGAAACTTGAAAGCAGCCATTAAATAACAATGAACAAAAGACAGCCTTTTTGCTTTTATGTTTTTAACTATGTTCAAAGTTCAGGCCACTTGTCCCAGTACAACGTAAAACAGCTGTGAGTGAGTAAGAGTATGATTGAGCTTCATTAATCTGGTATTTGCATGTCTGAGCGGTAAAGCTGCCAAGTATTGCTCAGTTTGAAAATAAAAGGCAGGTGGGTGTGCAGGTGGGTGCATAAGTGGGTGTTACAGACGTATTTTAGTCATATCACTTTCTGAGCCTCTATATTACCTCCCAATAGTAGGGCTTTACATATGCTCAAAGCATCAACATAACACAGCAACCTACCTTCTGTTTGTGGCAGTTTTGTTGTTTTATCTGTTAGTCTTTTACAGTTTGTCTTTTTTTAATTATTATTATGTGTTAAATTGTGAAAATAGGTAGCTAGACACATTATTGCATGTAGCCTCTTCCACTCCACTGAACTTTACCAGGAACTATATGGACTTTCCAACTGTTGCTTAACTGGTCAAAAAGTCCAGCGAAGGGATTTCCCTATTTTAAGTAGATAAAGCTACAATTCCAGCTGAAGCACTAGGGAGACCTAAAAGTAAAATACTGAGTGTACAGAATGGTTTGCAAATGAAAGGTTAAAAACTGTTCAGCTGTAACAGTCACAGAGCATGTCAAGACACGCCGTATGACTAAGTGTTTATCAGATCGACAGGTCATATCAGAATGAAATGCTCAACAGCTTGGTAATACAATTCTGAAAAGATTTAGGAATCCCTCACGAGTGCCACGTGGGAAAGCCACCAATTATCGCTGTAACTCTTGAATGTCGTGGGAAATCCTGTGAACAAATATGCTCGACTAGCTCAGGGGCCATGTGGAAACCCCCCCCCCCCTCCTTCCAGAGACAGTCTTGTAGCGTGTTACTTTTATTTTCTTCTAGAATAGCAGAGTGGGCAGCAAGATTAGACCAAACGTTTTTGTTTTTTTAAATTCTATTTCTCTCCTGGTCTGTAGAAGGCGAATGTTTCTTCATGGAACATTTGAGAAATGTACTGTGTGGGCTTTGCCTGAAAATGTTTACCCACGCCTATAGTAATAGATCAGCCTATGAGTCACCGCTCCAGCAAAGCAAAATCGGTTAAAGACTTCAAAGTTCACAGGTGGTGCAGTGAAAAAGTGTTAAGATTATAAGTACAGTCATACAGTGACATTTTGTTACTACTGCAGCACTTTATTATACCTGCTGAATGTTACCTGATGAATGTCGTGTATTTTTGGTTTGATTGTATAATTTTGTCTCATGGTGGTTTCCTATAAAATGTCTTCAGCTTTCTATAGTACTGTATAAAACTGATATATGTATTTTTACACTGAACTTTCATGACATTTTTGAACACGCAATAAAGACTGTATTTATTATGTACAGAATAGTTGCATTCATGGTGTAAAGAAAAGAGTTTGAATGTGGCAGCAAGAACAACATACAAAAAACAAAAACAGAGACCAATAAATAGTAATACATGCATCAAAATAATATCCAGTCACTTCTGTTACAGTCCCATTTACCATTAGGAATAGTGTTAAAGTGACCACAACTGGCTGGTAATACATGCAAGATGTCTCAGTTCAGAGTCGGTCTTTGGTGTTGGATTTCAGAGATTGCGAAATGTAGTTGTAAGCGCCAAAAGGTAATCGTAGCAGCTAAGCTGTTACCAAGAGTATAATGGACTTCCTCATTGTAGTCTGAAATAATTACATTTAATTTGGACTTCTTTCACTACCACTATGTTAATGTGATCCAGTTATACAACTTCTGGGACTTCTATTTATAAAACGTAAACAAAGTTTGTTTGATTGTCGTTGGATAACCGCAAACGTGACAGGAAGTGCTTTGAAACAAGATTAGGTTTTCACCCTAACTTCTTGGTAAAGATTAACATTCACATGCTTCTGGAGATCCCCTAAGAAATAGAGTGGAGTAAGTAATTACTTGATCATCTGCTGAATTTGTACATTTACTCCCAAAGAAATCAAAAGTCTCTCATTTTTATGGTAGCTTAATTTTAATGGAGAGCAACAGAATCTCAACCAAAAATCCATAAAAAAAAACAAACCTCCCCACATTACACAAAAGTTATAATTTGATGTCCGTGTCCCTGAGTGAAATAAGAATTTGATCCTCTACAACCTATCCAGATTCTGGCTCCCACAGATTGCTTAGATGCCCGCACATACAGGCAATTGCAATCAGTCAATGTTTTCCTGCTAAGAGTACAGGCAACTTGACTGCATTAACGGGCAAATGGACAGGGCCATGTACGGTAAAGATTTTGTATGAGAACCGCCTTCCCTCAGCCAGAACACTGAAGAGGGGTCGTGAATGGATCTTCCAGCTTGACAAGAACTCGAAACAAATCGCCACAGCAACAAAGGTGTGGTTAAAGAAGAAGGCTAACGAGTCTACAGACCTCAATCCAAGCTGTGGCTGAAGCTTCAAGTTGCCGTGCATTATATAACTTTTGTATAATGTGGTTTTTTTCTGGATTTTTGTTAAAATTCTGTCTCGCTCCATTGAAATAAAACTACCATAAAAATTACAGCCTGTATATATCTTCATAAGTGAGCAAACTTACAAATTCACCATGGGTTCAAATAATTTTCCCTACATTATACCTACTTTAGACATAATTTCCTTCGGGATTATTAAAGTATTCTGATTCTGATTTAGGCAATGCGATGAAGTTATATACTATGTGGCAGAACAGAAGTCTCCTTGGATAGTTTAGTGTATTTCTAATGTAAATAAAGTTTAGGCACAACTTGAGGAGGACTGCGAGATCCAGCTGACAGTATACTTGTTAACTACAGATAAAATATAATACAATAACAAACCCAACATTTCCCTTTAACATTTATAAAAGTCATGATTTTAAAATGCTGTCTTCATTCACTTAACCAAAAATCTAAAACGTCTCCTTATTCCACTGCTCTAAAAAAGTGCTAGTACGGGCAGCTGAGCGAATGCTATTCTTGTCCATTTTAACCTTAAAACAATAAGCAATCAGAACTCTAGCTGAACTGATTAAGTGCTATAAAATAAACTGTGCATGGCCTACAGCAGAACACAGTGTTGGAGATCACTGTTGCTTGCAGTTCTCCTTTTTCTCTTTGGATTTACTTCGTCCTGATTTGTCTGTTTGACGTTTTGTTGGCGGGATAAATGTAGGCTCCTCAAGCATTTGATTTAAGCCTGACTGCGGCATAGGAAGGGGCGGAGAAGCTGGACCTACAATGGAGGAAAAGGAACTGTCAAGTTATTTTTTTTTCAACAGTTTCAACAGTGGTTTAATTTCATTTTAAAATACCTATTTGTCCCACTTGGAGGCTCATTGTGTCTTGCCTCCTGGCCTGGAAGGTTGGATCCAATTCCTCTGCAATGTTTCTAATCTGCTGGGCTGATCTACAAATGTAGCAGCTGTAAGTCACCATATGTGTGAAATACCAGACATACAGCATTAATTAAGAGATTTAACTCGTTAATTACGGTGTAGTGGCGGTGGGACTTGGTGGAAGGTTCTCTGGAGAGCAGTCCTCAGCCGGGGACGGAAGGCCCTCTGAGTCAAGTCTCTCTCGTTGGACCTGAAATGAACAAAGAGGTTTCTCGGCTTGTTTTAAAACTCTGCTGGCAGAAACACCCAATAAAGACCTTCCACACATATGCATAACAGGGCTGTGTATGTGTTTGTCTTGAATTCCTAACCATTTTTTTCAAACAAACCTGTCTCTCTCTCGCAGCTCGTCTGTCATGATGATCTATCATCGCTCTGTGCTCGCGCCAAGACTCAGGCCCTTCCAGCTCACGAGATCGACGCTTTGATTTAATTTCTTGTTTCTGCATGAATCGTGCAATTTCCTAGGAAAAAACAAAACAAAATCTAATTTAAAAACACAGCATGATCTTACTCATCAGGTGGATGTTAAATACATGGGTACTGATGACATGTCAGTTTATCATTCCACCTCATCCTGTGCCACTTGTGCTACTCTGAAGTCCCCTTCTGGATAAGAACAACGTTGAGACGGTTGAGAGTTCTATGAGGGAAAAGACAGTAAATGTTAAGCTCAACAAACAAACTTTTTTTGTTTTTTTGCTAACTTTTTAAACTACAGTGTTTTGTGTTAAATTCTTGGATCAGTTACCCTCCTGAACAGCTTTTCCTCTTCCTCCTGTAGCTTGAGGGCCAGTTCTTCATCTTCTAGAACCTGCTGCAGCTCCCCCAGGCTCAGATTAGTTTCACTCAGCTCTGGCTGAAGTGGTGCTCCTAAAGATGAAATGTGACAGTTTCAAATTCACAGAAAATTGAGCAACTCTGATGACGATGAGCACATGATTTGTTAGACAAACATCACTGATTAATCATTCAAGTTTACTGAAAGAGTCTGGGACAGGTCATTTACAATGACATTTGAAATGACATCACAAGGTGAAAAGATTCAGAATGAAAGGCACTGCCTGGAATTTATTCTCTTACAACCCTCAAGATGGAAAGAAAAAGAAAGAATTAGAAGAAGAAAAAGTAGAGAATTAAAATACAAAGCAAAGATTATTTTAGACCACTGATTTTGTAGATATGAAACAGGGAAATGTCCCACTTCAGTAAGGAATCAAGTCACAACTAAAGCCCAAGTCCAGATAAGGTGATGATTAAGGGAAGATGAGAGGAGCAGATGTACACAGAGAGGGACAGCACCATGCTGGAAGCTTTCCCTCTGCAGATTAGAGTTGGCTGCAGGTCTAAGTGTTACCTGCTGCCGTGCGCCTTGACCTATCCCTGGTTGAAGCCCTGCTGCTGCTGCTGCTGCTGAGGCTTTGGCTACGCCCTGGGGCTCTTCGTCGGGGTACATTTACTCTCCTCTCCACGTCTTGCTCCTCCTCTGAGCTTAAGGTTTCTTCTGTGGTCCTGTGCAAATGCCTCCGCTCACTTGCTGTTCTCCTGACTCTGTAATTATTTACATTCCTCTCTCCCCTCTCATCATTGTTAGTGTATTTGTGCTCTCTCCACCTTCTACTGCCTTGTCTTTCTCTTTTAACAAGGTCTGAGTCTCTTCTCCTAATCTCATAAATCTCTCCATTATCATGGTGCCTGTCTCGGTCTTCTCTGTGATCTCTCCCGCTGTTCTCTCGGTATGACAATCTCTTTCTCTCCCTAATATCTCCATGGAAACTGTGCCTCGTGGAAGCAGCTCTGTGGAAGGCTCTCTGATGTGGTTGGGAGTCGCCATAGGAGACTTCACTCCCATGAAGCACCTGGCTGTCTCTGCTTTGAGGCCTTATTTGCAGTGGCGCCCCATTGCCACCCAGCTTCACAGGCACACCCCTCTCTTTGAGGACACGAGCCAGCATCTTCCACACTTGGCTGCTTTCACTCTGCTCCCTGCGAGTGCTCCTCTTATCATCTCGAAAACGGACGTGTTTGTCAGGGCTGTCCTTGTAGCTCCAGGTCCTTGCAAAGTCTCTGTTGCTGTGTCTAACAGACTCACTGCGACTGCGTCGCTTTTCACTAAACTCGACTAACTGAGAGCCTGTATCCTCACCTCTGATCTCACACTTATCTCTGTGCTTCCTCTCTTTATCCTGATTCTTAGGCCTCCTTTCATTCAGATCACCATTTTCATAAAAGTCCTCGTCCCACTCTTCCCTCCCCTCCTCGTAGCCTCTGAACTCATCTGAGAATATTCTACGAGAGTAAACTCTTCTGTAATTTCTCTCTTGTGGCTGATGTAAAGATGCCCGCTGTCGAGGAGGTGCAGTGTTGAATCTTTCATTCAGTCTCTGGGAAAGCTGTTCAGAGAAAACTGTGTCCGAGTCATCTGAATTTTCACTCAGAGGTTCTCTCAATTCATTCCGGATTTGCCTAATGGAATTGGGGTGTCCTTGATTTGACCATGAAGTTGTGTTTTTCTGAGCCCCCAACCCCCTTGGGGAGTAAGTCTGAGGCCCAGTTATGTCTGAGTAAGAAGTAGAGGATCGCCACCTGGTGGTTGTGCTAGGGTACTGCTCCTCCCCCTGGCAAAAGTTGTTGTATGTGTGCTGTTGTTGGGATAGCAGTGCAGGGTCACTCGTGCTGCCTTTAGTATTGTCAAACATGCAAACGAAAAAAGGGTGGGTGGGTGAGTCTGTTAGTGAATATTATTAGACAAATGCAATTAATGATAAAGTAAAACAGCAATTAAAAACAGCTGCATCTACAATTAGTATAAATGGATGAAATATAACTGACATATTTCTGTGCATTTAGATGCAAGGATGAGCCCTGCAAATGCTGAAAATGTAATTCCATGTGTAAAAGCCAATATAACAACAAACATGAAAGCAATTTAGAACAAAAACATTATAAAGATATTGCTAAGATATCCATGAACAAATGAGCATCTTTTTCATGGCCTTCTATCTGTGGCCTATCTGTGGTGAGCGATTTCAATGCAGCTGCAGTAATGACCATAAGTAGAGCCAAGAATGTTTAGGAAGAAGCTAAATAAGGCCTGGTTATGTCCTATGGAGGGATAACAAAACCTTCTGCAAATCTCTAAAAATATCCCAAAAATGTTTTATTAAAAAAAAAAAAAGTAAAAAAAAAAAAAGTGACAATTTCTAAATAATCTTCATAACTATATACATCAATGCTTTACCTTCACTATGGCTCCCTGATCCTTTACTTCGTCTCCTGATATTCTCCTCTTCCTCTTCTTGCAACCGTTTAGCAATTTCCTGTGGAAACAAGGCCAGTGTGTAAACAAATATGATTTTCAGCTGATAAAATGATCTCTTCCATCAAATAAGCACCTTATCAAAGATACTTTTCTACTTTCCATTTTAGTTTTGAACAAGATTTTCTAACAACATGTAAGGCATTTCTATAAAATAACGTGAAGAATGACAGAATCTTTTAGTGTATGACAAAAACAAAAAAGTTTGAGCTTCCCTAATTAAAAGAATGACACTATAAATGGTCGGGTTACACTGATGGGGAACTATGAGTCGACATAACAGCAGGAATGAGGCACCACGTACTTTGTACCCTTTTACCACCAACAGAGGGCAATGTAACATAGATAAAATCAGCAGTAGCAATTTGACAATGAAGCAGAATCTTATCCATGAATTAATGTATCCCATTTCATTTGGATGAGTTTGCTTTTGTTCATAATGTAACAGAGAGCTGTCTTAGGCACCAGATATTCCTTCGTCCATTTAAACCTCACACCACTCTTTAAACTCGCTTAGCTGCTTTAGATTTGTTCTCATCGGTGCAGTAACAACCAAAATGGAGCACGACCTTAGAACACATTTTTTACATGAAGATGGTCATCTTTATACACTGGACATGCAGAGTTATGTTGGGGGACTTGATACTGCTGTGAGGTGATTTGACATCTTAATAGCGGTCATTTAACAAAGTCTGCTCTGGGCGACCAGTGACACCACAGGATTTAGGACTCTGACTGTCTCAATAGAAACTGTAAGAAAAAATTAAGAAAAAGTAAACTTTCAAAGCAGAAGCAGGTCAATGCCACTGCTCCACTTGAAGTAACACCGTCACTGGGGATTGTCTGGTCTTACCAGAGCAGCTGCGTGTCTCTAGGGCCCAGCTTTAATGTATCTCAGTGCTACTTTTTAGTGCTACCAATAAATCAGAAAAATTTAACCAGTGAATTCTATGAGATTTCCCTCTGTGGACAGCATTTAGAACATAAATCATAAGTAAAAGCAAGCACAGCTGCTTTTGCCTTGCAATCAGGACATTTGTGTGAGCCACTTTGCCAGCATCAGCAGACAATCAGCAGCTTGCCATGGCAGGTTAGGTGTGCAGTGCCACGGGGATCTGGCATTTAAAACTGCACAGCCTGATGCCTTCTGTTCCTTAATTAAAGACACAATCTACAGGGAGGCAAATATTTAATCAACACCTCTGATCAGCTAGTCATTATGGAAGGTAAGCTAACGTGTGCGCTAATAGTTCATCATTTGATCCCCACGTCAACACTCATAAAAAGAAAATAATGCAGATGCAAAAAAGTCAACTAGGGTTTACATTTAATTTAAAGACACAGAGTTCAAACCTAACCCCTTTAATAATGATCGAGGAATTTCATAGCTCTCTATGACCTCACACCCTCCAAACAAGGAGCTTTTATACACAGCCTCCTCCAAAAAGGAAACTGCCGTGTAGAGAAAATATTTTGCTGTAGTAGTCATGTGAAACAGACAACCAGGCCAGCTGGAGAATTTTCATGGCTGAGTCGCGGACTTTTTCCAGCACAATAGACTTCTCGTTTCTCAGCGACACCATTCTTTTTATTCAAAGAATCAGATGAATTTCTTTTTGGTAAAGCAACTTATACAAAATGCATGGACATAAAGACAGCATCATTGAGGGGGGCGGGATTTGCCTTGTGTGTGAACATTCAAACACCGTGGGAGAGGTGATTGATGAGAACCATCTGGTAGGCCATCCATGTTTTGGCTGCAAAATGAATTGTTTTTGTATTTACAGCACTGTAGAGGTTAACTTCAATGCCATAAACAAGATGTAGATACACATTAAACCATAAAAAACAGCTATCCAAGCATTATATTTATATTGCAAACTTGGATTTGAAACCAGAGGGTCATGTTCATGTTTGTTTATATTAAAACTAGATGTACAGCACTGTGCAAGCATCTTGAGCCACGGCTGATTTCTTTTATATCTTGCGTCCAAGGAGACAAACTTCACACGAACAATTTCAGAGGAATGTTTTTTTGTTTGTTAAGCCACTTAACATTTACATGTAAATCACTGAAGCATAAAAACGAGACCTGAGTGAAGGGAGGAATAAAGAAGTAATTTTACTTTGACTCTTTAAGCACTTTGTTACTAGCAGCCTGTCACAAAAACACACCAACTGCTGCCATTTTGTTAGCTGAATTAAAAAAATGTCAAAGATAAAAGTTTAACAGCATAAAATAATATTTTTGTACCGACAAGTTGTTTGCCAAGGGGAAGGTGTATCTTGGGATGGTGTGCAGTTCTTTAAAAAAAAAAAAAGAACTGAGAAAACTAAAGTGGAGACAAGAGAAGTAACACATCTGCTCCTTTTATCTGAAATCTGAAAAAGCTGAAAGACATGTCTTCAAGAAATAGAAAAAAAAAAAATCCAGCAAAGACCTGACACATGATTTTGATACATGGCCCTTCAGTTGATCTGTGTACTGTTCACTGAGGCCACTTACAGATGGTGTCAGTGTAAGCGTGGCTGTCAAAAAGCCATTCATAAAGAAAGGGAAAAGGCTTAACAATGCCAGATTACACAAGAACTAGACTAAAATAAAAAGAGTGGCAGAAAGTCTTATGGAGAGATAAACTGAATCTTAAAATGTTTTGTTCTACCGGAGTTCAGGAGAGAAGGATAACAGTGAATGTGTACAGTGTCTAAAACACGGTGGACGCGCTGTCATGTTTTGATTTATGAATGCAGTAAATTACTGTCTGGTTTTGATCTTGCATGCAACACCATATGGAAAACATCTGATTGGGAATAGCTTTGTGTTTTTTTTAATCATGACACTGATCCCAATCACCGTGCATAAAAGCATAGCTAGATGGAAAAACAGGCAATAGCTTCCCAGCACCCAGATCTCAACAGTATTAAAGCATTGCGTCAGAAAATGGAACAAAAGAAAGCCAACATCAAAAGAAGGGCTTTTAATGTACTTCAAGAAGCCTGGAGACCCATTCCTGAAGACTACTTACAGAAATTACAGGAAAGCTTGCCTAAGAGAGTTAAGGATGTGTTGAAGAAAAGGTGATCATACCAAAAACGGACTTTTAAGCTTCTAAAAAATGCACAAAATCTGTTTTTGCCTCATATACTGTATTTCAAAAGTATGCTTGCACATGTTATATTGCAGCATCTATTTCCCAGCAAAATGTAAAGAAATGAGGGATTGGTCAAGACTAATACTGTATTTTATAAACAGGTGCACCTGCACATCTTTGAGGCTATACTCAGGTCAAATAGCGTTTCAGCTATGATATGATAATGTCATCATGCTATCGAGTTCACAACGACACGTCATAATATACATAATTTGTTAAACTAATTAGCACTAAAAGCAAAGTGCAGCTATGGATAACAGACATGGCACTAGTTTTGCAAATATCAGTTGCAAATATCAGTTAAACCAAGGAACAGAACCTGATCATATCATTAGTTAGACAGTCAGTCAAGTTATCCAGAGATCTTGTTCATTTCATGGCAACGCTAATGAAATGAGCAGGAGATCGCTAATGTCTAAGCGACATAAGGTTTGTTGTTCCCAAGATCATAAATATAAGTACAGAATTTCTGTTGAAATATTTTCAGTGAGAAGTAATACTGCTATACATAGAGCTGGAGTGTTAATGGGGCTAAAACATTCAAGCCATCATCCTGTAATAGAGCTTATTAGAATCTAAATGATCTATTTAGAGATTAAAATTGTGAACAACACAATTGAGAATACGACAGTGTGCAAGTTTTGCAAAAATATGAATGCATTCTGGATAAAGCGCTTGCTGGTCCATGCCTGGACCTAAGCACCGATGAAACTGCTTGAGCCATCATCACTTGAAAGACGGTGTGCTAAACTGCTGACAGTGCTTTTAAAGCCCTCTTTTGGAGCGATGGATACAACCGAGGCCCAGAGCAGCACTTTGCTGCCAGTGAGATTCATTATTTACTCAGTTAGTCCTAACAGTGAGCAGAATAAGCCATATGATACTCTCAGTAACAGGCGCATAATTAAATGATATATAAATACATCCTAAGTGCCATAAATGTCTATGAGTCCCTGTGCTGAGATTTCACTGACTTTAGTGGTATTCATTTACCTTTTACTCTCTACACCATGTAAAACAAAGTACTAAATCTTTTAAAATGGCTTTTCCTTACTTACTCACCTGATTTTTTTCACATTGTTTTATAAGTTTGTACTAGACATACAAAGGTTAAAATATATATTTGTGCAATCCCTTTAATAAAAGAAAGAAATGCTCATACTTCCTAGGACAGACAAGAAATGAGTATCTCTCCAAGTATTACTTTGTGGTGAAGGTAAACTTGTTCATACAGTATCCTGTTCTGCTCTGGTTGCTGCCAGCAACTTGATGCCCATGGGAAAGGATTTGTTCCTCCTTCAGGAACAAATCCCTCACAATGTTTTACGTTGCAAAGTTTGCTGTCAAGGCTTTTTATCTTATTATCAGGGGGACCATTCAGTTTGGACTTAATACCATGGAGCTTTTAAATTAAAAATTACATAAATGAGTGGCTGGTAGAGGAAAACTGATTTTCGACTTTGCACGTCATTCATTCAAGGAGCACGTCCATATCTTCTACAATATTCTATAGTGGATTGAACTTAACTTTAAAACTATAGATTTGTACAAGAAAGAGATACACAATGTAAGAAATACATTTAAAACACAAGTGCGTGCCCATGCTACTGCATTGTTTGACCTGTGTGCGCTGTGACATTAAAATTGTGATTTTATAAGGTGTTGAAGATGCATGAATGCAAAAAAACCCCAGTAATTTTAGCCTACCGCTGGTTGGTTACTAGGCAACATGATGACATAATGACATGTATAATTCAGCTTTTATGGATATGAATGAGATGCAATAATTTTGAAACTAAAATAACAAAAACAGCAAAAAACAGGTCCTTTTAGAACATTAGTAGGTGTTCTGATCATATAATGATGACATCAGGTTAAATATAACTGAAAATTTGTGGATATAGATTAGACACTACTGTCAAGAAATGAAAATGATAAAATACTTTCATAAGGTGTTATAGGGACAGCAATGCTGAAAACAGATTATTTTATCCTGTTGCTAGTTGCACGATAACATTGTAATATGTGATATAGAGAAGAACCTTCATGGGCCTAAGATGTACCTGTGTGCCAAGTTTGGATGCTCTTCTGATCATCTAGGGAGGTGTTGGCGGTCACACACATATAAAAAATGAACATGCAGAAAGACAGGGAGAGATTTTGTGTATTATAGTAAGATGAGCTTAGCAGCCATATGGTATTATACTAGTACACTTTCCACCAAAGTCAACTGAGCTAAAGATAAGATTTTTTTTTAAATTGAATATGTTCAAAGTTACCAAAGCTAACAAGTTTTTCCCTATTAGGTTAAATGCATGACAGCACACAAGCTCCTTGGTTAACCTAGACTGTAGCGAGCGTGGGTGCTAAGGTAAATAACACATTTAAGGTTATGATAAAGTTCCTATATTTGGGTAAACCCTTTGAGATGTATGCATCATCTCATTTCAAAAGGGGTCCAACCTGAATTTTCTTATCCACATAAAGGTAGATTTATTTATTTGACTGTTGGGTACTGTAAAACAAGATTAAATACCCATTGTATTTTTTAAATATTTATGCACGGGTTGGTAATAAAATATGCAATGTTAGCAAAGAGATGTGAGTAAAAGCTCACCTCATCATCCAGCTCCCTCCTCCGAGTCTCCTCAGCACATCTCTGGAGTTCTTCCTGAATCACACGGGCATATTCAAAGTCCTGCTCCTCTCTACAGAGCAGTCGCAGAAGAAAATTACTTCTCATATTTGTGATTTATTGATGCAATGATCAACATAAGATGCAGCAAAGTAAAAGAAGACACATATTTGTGCACTAAATTTACATGCAGTAGCGTAAGGGTTGCATGTAGCACAGTGTGGTTATTGCAGGAGTGTGCTTTGAGGAGTCACCTACAGTTGTCTGGAGGCCTGTCTCTGAAGGGCACTCTGCTGAGCCTGCTGCTCCTCCTCTTCATCCTGCAGCTTCTTGGCTACACGGATGTCATTCTGCACAAGCTGGTTCTTTAGAACGTTGGTGGTATAGTATTGCTCGACTGTAAGTGCAAGGCAGAAAAAAGGGGAGATAGTAAGGTAACATGCAATGTCAGTATCATAAGGGACCATATTTGATCTATTACATATTAATTAATATATTTTTTTGATTATCTAAAACATGGTTTGCTGCATGCCAGCTCTTTAGTGATGACACTTTTGAGGAATCTTAATAGATACCAGATTGTATGGCATTTTGTTTACAAAGAGACACCACAGCAGCACCCAAAAAGGCTTTCATGGAAATACAAATGCCATGTAGTACCAATACATCTGGTTGTTATATAATCTTTTCTATCTCTTTGTGTCAAGTTAATGTAAGTTTTTGCAATAAAACGGAGTCACTAAACACTTCATTAGAAACACCTGTGGAATCTAACACAAACTAATCCAACAGCAATGACATACGTTTTTACCTCTATAAAGATGGTTTTAGTGCGTTTGTGTTAACACTTCAGAGAGGTGACAATTGCTGAATAGTGTTCGTAACATTTTTGGTTGCGCAATTAAAATACTCGAGGGAGCTGTTGTTTTGGATTGCATTAGAATTGCACTGGTGTGCCAAATAAAGTCCTTGGCAAGTCTGCAGCATAACACCGTGGTGATGACTACTTCAGGAAAAGATAAACCCAACAACACATACAGTGATGGTTCACTGAGACAGAATGGAGTGCAGCTCACATAATAAAAATTAGTAGACGCGTGGCGCAGTATGCAGCTGTCAAATAGCTGCTTAACTTTGTACTTACTCTCCTGCTCTTGCAGGTTGTGTGCCAGCGCTCCATCCTCCAGCACAGCAAAACATTGGCACACTGAAACAATAGACAACAGCAACATTTACAGTTACAAAGTGCTCACGAATGAATGAAGGGGTGGGATACGAGTGTTTAATAAAGTGAGGAGTTCTCAGAGGCTGATGGTAATGAAAACAACAGAAAACCGACAGCAGTCCTGAATGGATGTCAATAGCTCCATCGAAAGACAAAAGCTGAGCCTTTGGATGAACTGTACTGCTTTTGGTCCAACAGTCTGTCCAAAGGGAAACAATAGGATACAAGTGCTGTGTGTTATGATGGATGTTTACACGACACGGACAAAAGCAGAGGAATGTCCTTTTATACTGAAAAAAAAGTCAATTAAAGGATCTTATAAAATGTTTATAACAGGGTAGCAGCATTTCAGAGCAAGATTCAAGTGCCTAAAATTAGTAGTCACTGACTTTTAAAGCAAAATAGCAGCTCCACCATCCTGTTGGACATAGGATACACACACACACACGCACACATATACATGTACACACACACACAGATATACACTCCCCTTCCAAACGCCTTTGAAGCTTACTCCCACCCGATGCAGTCAGGTGGGTTTGCGTCCAGCATGTCGAACAGGATGGCTGTTGTCTACATCGACTCACTCCACCTTACCACCCTACCTCTCTCCGACCTGTCATCCCAATGTGATGTTTGTGCAATGTATGTATGTATGTATGTATGTATGTATGGTTGGAAGGGGTCCAATTTCACTGCGTGTAACATGTACGTGCGACATTGCATGTGATGAATAAAAGTTGAACAATGCTCATGTGCTATACGTGTGTGTGTGCAAGCAGCTTTTTAACAGTAACAGCAGTACAAGAAACAAAGTCATTTGCTTGTTGTTAAAAGGATGTTAAGAAATGCATAGATGCATCCTTTTCTTTCACTCATGTGCTCACTATGCCTACCAAATAAATATGCAAAGTTTAAGAGCAGCTGCCTGCAAACATTTAAGTTAGTGCAGATGGTACAAATGTACCGTGTGTCAAATGAAAGCTGTAAAGCTGTCATAAATCCAAAGGCTTTAACTACAAGCTCGCTGTATTCCAACGCTGTCTGGTACGCCATATCAAGCCACAAAACTTGCATATCCTGTGATCCAATAGTCTGGCCACCTGCTGCTAGATATAGCAATAAAACATATCAGTTTCATGTCAGTAGTAAACTCTCACCCGTGCCCATTAAAAAAAACAAAAAAAAAAAAAAATTAAAAATACTGAACAAGACAGTTGACTTCTCATTTTTGCATCACTCTTTGATTTGAACACTAACCTTAACAGCTTCACCAGTTATAGACTATAGATATAAACATATCAAGTGCTTGCAGTAGTCCTTAATTAGGCACAGTAGCTTCTTATGTGTGTTTAAAGATCTGTCAAACAAACTCAAACGTTACTCAGGAGAAAATAAACACAGACGGCAGCATTGTGGCTTAGATGTTTCTCCAACTCTTCCATTTCTCCAGACACACAACGTGACCGCCAAAACCGCTTAGCTATCTAATAGGTTTTCATCAGGGAACCCAGAGAGTGGCCTTTTCCTACAATGGAGGCTTCTAAATACCAAAAGAACGACAGAGGACAGTGACTAAGAGGAGATTTGGCTCGCTGCTGAAAATCTTTCATGCTGAGCCAGAGACTGGGCCAATTAAAAACACCTGTCCTTCTGCTAATCCATCCACTGAGCCCAACGCAGCAGGCTGTGTAACGGCTGTGGAGACAATGGCTCCACAAATGGGGCACATATGCTTTCAGTTGCTTAAGATAACCTGACTAGCTTGTGAAAGCTTAAATTTTATATGTGTGCTGAAATACATTTTACGTAGTTAAAACATTTTTTTTATTCTTTTAGCCTTTTTTTAACACCTAAAGGATATAAAGACAGATAATATTTCCAAACTTTCAGGAAAACCTAATAGTGATATATACTGCTTGGGCAATTGGGTACACCTGCCTGAGCTTACATACTATTAAAGCTACTCAATTTCTGATGCTTGTAAATTTTAAGACTGAGAGACAATTCTATTATTCTTACTTCTAGCACTGTGATAGACTGGTGACCTGTAAAGGCTGTAAACAGGCAGCTAGGATAGGCTCCAGCTAGGGCTGGAGCCTATCCTAGCACACTGGGCCAATTTGCGTCGATGCGTCGTCACTTTCAAAAAAACACATGGCGGCAGCGAGTAGCGGTAACATGTCGACTTAAACCACGCCCCCCGAACACGCAGTTCTACAGTATGGGGATATTTTAACCGAAAAGGAAGTGATTCAGTCGTTTGCCGGCTTTGTAAGGTGGAAATGGCCGATCATAAAACGACCGTAAGTTTTCAACTTTGTTACTAACGCTGGTTTTTACCCTTTAATTCATCCAGACACCCCCCACGTAGACATACACTCACTCATAGACCGAGATAGACACCCAACCTCCGTAAATGCAAAACTAATTTAAACTGCTTAGCAGTAACATATATCATTAGATTAATCAATGCATCGAAAAATTAATCACTAGATTCATCGATTCGGAAAATAATCGTTTTGCCCAGCCCTAGTTAGCAATACTCAAAAATCACGGATTTCTCTAATCACATTTAGGGAAAGCCCA
>VURO01009193.1:3332-13670 GCA_015108175.1 Pelvicachromis taeniatus
TTCTGAGGTAATGCATGGTATGTTAAAGATGTGTTTCTGACAGCCACAACTGGCAGTTAGGCTTTGGAAGTTACTGAGCAATCTGCTGTCTTACAAAAATTTTGAAATAATAAAAAAAAAAAAAAGATAGCATGTTCAACAAGCCGTAATTGCAAAACTGCAGTGTCTGTGTTTTTTCCAACAAGCATCCTCAAAGGATTGTATGTGATAAATTGGTTCTTTTTCCAACTGGGTGATTCCTGGGATGGGCCATAAGCTTTTTAAAGTCTGTTTCCTGTTCTGTACTACAAGGAGAATATATGAATATTGTTATCAGTATTCCCAGATACACGCACAAAGTTTACAGAAATTTAACCACTAAAGCCAGCTGAATTATGTTCTTATGGATACAAGCGTGCACGATGGTGTCCTGGACGCGCTCACCCGTGCTTATCTGCCGTGTTAGTGACGGTTACGGGAAGGTTTGCTTTTCATTTTGCTTCGTATGGAAGTGTGACAAGATCTGTTGATAGTTATACAGATGTTAGATGAACATCCTTACATAAGGGGAGCCTGTGATTAAAGATAAATCCAGGAATACAGGTACAGTAAGTACAGAAAAACAAACAAGTTGTCATTTCTTTGGTGGCGTGTCATTATAAAATGCATCTTTCGAATGAAGTCTACATGTTCCCACTTGCCCAGCATCACTATGTTTTCAGAAACAACATAACAGCACATTTCACTGAACAGTGACTTGAACCTGTCTAGCTTAACACTGTAAAATTATAGACTTTTATATAAAAGAAGATATAAACCACCCATTCATTCTGGAATCTGAAATGTGAACCCAAAGCATGAGCATTCTGGCCAATAATATTTTAACTCTGAGGCCATAAGTTACCGATATTTGAATGAAAAGGAGAGGTGCTAAGTCATTGACCTACATTAGCAAGTTAGCTACTGTTGCTAAATTTACAAACTGTACGGGTGTGCAAAACTCTGGATTTTCACCCATCAAAACTACAGCACAACCTTCTTGAAAGGCCTGTAGGTCACAGCAATGTTGTACTAAAAGACGACAGCAGCACAAACAAGTTAACAGGTCCAATTTAGTGGTTTAAATTAGCAGAGGTGAAGCCTAGCACACAGCTAGAAACTGAAAGGACACATATCAATCAAAGGCTCCACTCTTTTAAGTCCTTCCAAGCAGATTCACACATCCTAGAGGGGAAACTAGTCACAGGTACCAAAACCACTTTCAGTGCTGTTTAGTTGGACATTTGAACATTGGCCACCTACTGGCATTTAAATTTTGGAACCACCCTCAACTGGACATTATTGACTGCCTATTGTTATCAATTGTCACTACGGTCAGATCTGTAGTTGTCATGTGCCACCATACAATTACCAGCTACTTTATGGGTACACCTCGCTATTACTGGTTGGAATCACATTTACCTTCAGAACTGCCTAATGGAAACATTCCTGAGAGATTTTGTGCCATATTGACATGATAGCATCACATCGTTGCTGCAGATCTGTTGGCTGTTAAGCCATGGTGTGAATTCCCCGTTCCATCATACAGTTTTTCTTTATTGGGCCCAACAGCCCCAGATAAAGGTCAAATAAATCACCTTTCTTTCACACTGCGATGCTCAGTTTGAACTTCAGTGGGTGGTCTTGACCATAGATCTGTCCCAAAACCTCGGACGCAGCCTACGTGGGCCGCATTTGTAGGCCGATTACGTCACAGCGACACAACGTAGGCTGTCCCAATTCGTAGACTCCTACAAATGCGGCCTACATTTCCCCAAATTTGAAGGATGGGTCTGGCGTATCCTACATGACCCACCATATCCCAGCCAATTCCTGTTTCTCA
The DNA here is from genome assembly GCA_015108175.1 of Pelvicachromis taeniatus. NCBI lineage: Eukaryota > Metazoa > Chordata > Actinopteri > Cichliformes > Cichlidae > Pelvicachromis > Pelvicachromis taeniatus. The sequence continues at coordinate 5,194 of VURO01009193.1, forward strand.
ACAAAGGCAGCAGCTACTCCGTTTTAATATTACTCTTATTACTCTTTCTGGGTCACAAAATAAACTTTTAAGATATTTTCAGGTGAGAATGTAGCTGTGTAAATATCTGATCGGTTTATTAAGACATCACATATTTGCAAAAGTTCTCCGACATTTTTGGAGACGTCTGTTACCCACTAGCTTGATCGCTGAGCGGGTCGTCAAGGCTCACTAAAGCCGGCGAAAACAGCAAACTCCTGGCACATCGTTTTCAGACCCCTGCGGTCAACGATCGAGCTGGTGGGTAACAAATGTCTCCGAAAATGTTGGCGCACTTTTGCAAATACATGATGTCCTGAGTAAATCGGTTTGGCTGATATTAAAGTTTTCACACAGCTGAATAAACGTCAAACAGAAAACTGATTAAACAGAAGTGTGAGATGGTGGAGAGTTTACTCCAGCGTCCTTTTATATTTTAGAGAGCAAGGAGCAGACGGCTGAGTTTATTCAACTCCACCGAGACAGCCGGTGACGCAAATCTGAAGGCTAGACCGTCCCATTTCCCACTTCCGGCCGACGTGGTCTACGTGGGCCGCGGCCGAGGTTTTGGGACACAGCAATTGTTATACTATAATTTCTTCTTCTGCAACAGGAAAGTGTGTCTTCCTTCCTTGTAGTTGTGTTGAGCTAAAGTAGGGGATTATAAACAGAATGCCAGAGAGTCTCATTGCATATGATTGGTCAGTGTTATATCATGGTGACCTGGCATTGTCAGAATCACAGCTGAATGCTCCATTCCCATAACCACTACATACTCACCTCAGGGGAATACAAAAGTGCTGCTGTTGGACTTTTGCTAGTCAGGTGTACAAATAGTACATTTTGCTAAACCATAGTTTTGCAGAGGTTTGGTGCAGTTGGTCACAATCCTGTCATTGCTGTGGGTTAAAATAGTGCGTGAACCCCTGGTCCAATTACACACAACTACACAAATGTACCTGTTTGTATAGCAGGGGAAAAATAGGGCTTCTTATTCTGTGGGGAACTTTAGCCATTCTAACTAAGCATCTTTCAGATAAAGATGGAGAATTCACAATTTTCATTGTGCAAAATAAGACTCTAGTTTGTAGTCTGTGGTTGACTATCTGTCATGTTATTTTGTTCTTCAAGATCCAAGGTTGTTCTTTGATGACAATCAGTTGACATTTACAGGCAGCATTGTAGTTGATAACTCACTGGGTGCATAACCCCAGGCTAGTCCAAGACTTTACAGGGATCGCAATGTGAGCTGTGTTGAAGACTGGAGGAACCCCCAGAGGAGAAACCAGGAGAAGGGACATGTGACCTGCTCTTTTGACCTGCTGCCACAGTAATCCCCCTAAAGGACTGTGGAGGGAATAACCATTAGCGCTGCATAAAACGGAAAAATAAGAGCAGCACTGAAAGTAATTGCAAGAAAGAGGATGTCTGTGGGATTTCTTATTAAAATGTAAATATTTCTCCTCAACAATATTATGATATGAACCTTTTCTTTTTCCAAAGCTTGGATGAGGTGACTCGCTACAGTATTTCAGGCAATTTATCTGGGGGTTTTCAGGGTTGCCTTTTTCACAGTTAGCTTAAATTGTAAGCTTTTGTTTTTAGAGTGCTACTTCTCTTTAGTCTTACAACTCAGAATAAGGGATGTAATATACAAGGAGACATTGAGCTATCTAAAGCTTTTAAGCTGTCGTCCATCTATCCTCGAGAGCTTTTTGGATGATTGATGCTGTGTAGAGAGTATACACCTTTTATCTACAATAAGGGACAATGTGAGGACAGATGACTGTGATTTCAAATGTCACTACCTCTAAGAAGCTTTCTCCCATGTTCAGACAGACATTTTCAAGAAAACTCAACTTATGTCTTTAGGAAATGGGCCGCTTATTAGATAATTTCAGAAAAGCAGCTTTTATTGCTTTAGTGCTCTTGGTTTATCAATCAGGCTGGGCTCAATAATTGAAATACACAGCAGAGCCAGTTAGTTTTCTGAAGCCACGGTCTCTGCCCAGACTGTGCACGTGATCATGAACAGTCACGTGATTCTATTGTCCAGTCACAATGTCAATTTATCTATGCTGAGAAAGAAAAAGTTAATTCCTGGTGTTTATTCGCCCCAAACTGTATTTACACACAGCTATTGTTACATTGACCGATGTTTCTAATACTAGATAATAATACTTCAGTGAGTGGACATCCATGGACCAGCATCCAACAGATGTGACTTCAATACTCCCAACCATCCATCCATCCATCCATTCTCAGCCGCTTATCCTTTTCAGGGTCGCGGGGGGCGCTGGAGCCTATCCCAGTTGTCTTGGGGCTGGACTGGCAACCCTGGACAGGTCGCCAGTCATAAAACATATTGCAATAAACCATGCAATAAGGTAAAAAGAATCATTTTAAATTTTACGTTTAAGTGCGACTTTAAGGATGCAAAATGATGTACTCACTCACCAGAACTGTGATTTTTTTATTGTCTGACTGAAGGGATACATTTTGTCTTTTTTTTTCTTTCGTTTCTTTTTGTATTTTACATGTAAGCGCAAGAGAAAATAACAGAGTTTAGGATCCAACAATAGCCCTGAGCCAGCATTAAAGCTTGTGTTAACACATTACTTTTGATTGACAGAGCTCTTGGCTGGATTCTGCTGTTATATAACCTCATTGGCAGAACTCAATACCATGTCTTGATTTGCGTAGAGTACCTAAAATTGAGTGTAGCTGGTGTGGGTTATAGGCTACAAAAAACACAGAAACTGGTAGCAAAAACTGGCTTCAAGGCAAATGTAGGACTGAGCATGAATTACATCTAATTCTTATTCTCCAACTCGTTCTGATGTTGGGAATAAACACTGGAATGAGATTCATTAGGAGCTATTAAGCACCAGCACAGAGCTACACTCCTGCCCAATGAGATTCTGGTCTGGAAGAATAGTGAAGCAGCGGAGCAGAGGAAATTTGTCTTGTACGTTGAGGACAGTGTGCTTTAAATACTTTTTTTTCCCCAATACAGATTTCCAAAACTGATGTGAATTCAAAGCAGCTACCTTCCAGACACAGACTCCCTTATCAGTACTGCATAGAATGGCACTATAGTACATCAACCATGACAAATGAACTACACACTAAAACATTATCACCAAATTGTCATAAGACTGAATGACTACCATCTATCAAAATTCAGTCTGTAGCACTTGGGAATATAATATGTTCATTATGTGGGATTTGAATTTAGAAAACTCATAAAGGCAGCTGATTAAAATGCTATCATAATGGCTTTTAAGAAAAGGTATACTGTGCTAGTGAAAAGTCATTACTTGCATAATAATTGTGTTCAGCTTGTATATAATACAAGAATTAGCTGTCATATTTTTAAAGGAAGTCAAAATAATAAGAAGCAAAGGACAATCTTTCGAATCAAATCCTTTGCAGTTTTAATAGTCTAATTCAAAACCGTAGAATTGACTCAACCTTGAGGGCAAGGCCTAAGTGGGCTAGTTTTTTGTAGTCTAACTTGTCAAGTTCTTCTATAGGGACAAAATCATTTAAGAGGTTCACTGTTTAACTGCCCTTGAGAATAAAACTTCCCGGAAGAGGGAAAAAAAGGAAAACACTCATAGCTCATCGGTTTCTTCATTTTAATTTGCTTCAGCTGATACATGTTGTACACAAAGAAGCCGAATATTATAAGTGTAATTATTGCAAACAACAAAATGATAACTGTTAGCAATAGCAGGGCGGCAAGGTGGTTAGCACTGTTGCTTCACAGCAAGAAGGTCCTGAGTTTAATTCCACCATCAGGCCGGGGTCTTTCTGTGTGGAGTTTGTATGTTCTCAACGTGTTTGAGTGGGTTTGCCGGCTTCCTCCCATAGTCCACTTGGTGGGGACAGGTTAATTGAGAACTCTAAATTGCCCATAGGTGTGAATGTGGGAGTGGATGTGAGAGCGACTGGTTGTCTGTCTATGTGTGTTAGCCCTGCGACCGACTGGCGACCTGTCGAGGCACATTTTCATTTTTTTGAGACCATAGACCCCGTTATAGGGCAACATCATTTTAATCACCCTCTCATGTTTCTAATACCAATTTAGCTGGTTGGGTTTTAGCGTCACTTGATGATATAGATTAACTCGAGTATTTCTTTTTTGCTAGATAGCTATTATCTCAAGCAATGCAACAATTTTTAGCCCACTCTTCTTTACATTGTTGCTTCTGTTCACTGAGATTTGTGGGTATTTGTTTATGCATGGCTCTATTCGCAATTCTCGAGTTTCTTTAACAACCATTATGTTGTAGATTTCGCTGGTGCGAATGGGATTGTTAACAGAGTTTAGGTCAAGCTTTAGCTGCTGGACAGATGGCCTCATACACAAACCAGAACACCAGAGGAGTTCGCAGTCAGCTCAAAATCCACGTCCAGGGGCTGCGAAGAGCAAATCTACCAAAAGTGGTGCATTATGGCCAAACATCTCAGTTTGGTCTCATGTGTCCAAAGGACAGTGTTCTAGAAATCATGTTAAAATACATCTTTGTTAAACCTAAGCTGTGCTACCATGTTCTTTTTACAGAGAAGGTGTTTTCACCTGGCACCCTTTCCATACTTGTTCAGTCTTTTTATTTTGTCTTAGTCTATTGTACTTTCAGGATTTTTAATATTTCATGTATTAACCGGGGCCTGTATAGATTCAGAGATGGAGCTCTTGGGTTTTTCACAATTTCTGTGAGATTTGCAGAGTCTGACCTTGGGGTGAATTTCTTGGGATGTCCACTCTGAGAAGATTGGCAATTATGTTGAATGTTTTCCACTTATAAATATTTTTTTTCTCATCATGGAATGAAGGACTTCACATTGTTTGGACCTTATAACACTTCCCCGGTTGATGGGCAACAACAGCTGCTTCTCTAGATTTGCTGCCAATGTGGAATTGTTAACTCACACGTCAATGTTTCGGACCAGCATCTGCCAAAACGCCTGCTTTTAAAGACTTTCTCACACCAACTTATTATCAGTTAATCGGATTCAGCACCTGGCTGTTGGTTACCCTTTGAATTCTTATGGAAGCAGTATGGATATGCTTAGTTTTTTTTTTCCAAAATCAAGAAACCAAGACACTTCTAGGATTTTGGCTCAGGTTTCATTAAACTAAAAAAAATGACATGTAATTTTGCATGTGTTGTAGTTCACTGAGTCACATTTTAACATTTTTAACAACTGGTAAGGGCCAGGGGATTTTTTTCCTCCTGACATGAAAAACTTTGAGTGTACTAGTTTTACCATGAGTGAGCATGAGTAGTACCCCAATCATGCACAAGCTCACCATTTTCCCAGCCCTGAAAGACAAAGCAGGCATTTTGTTCCCCTTTGCAATCAAATAAATGCAACATTTTCTCTGCAAAACAACTGGAGGGAGAAATGAAGCAGCAGGATACTCTATTTAAGCTGTTTAAAACTAGACATATATGTACACAGACTGAAGTGATTGTGTTACATGACTGGAGAGAACTTGCGATGACTGCTCAAAAAGACATTCCTCGATCCTAAGTACAACTGACATTAGAGACCAAAGGCGGGGGTTTAAAACCCACATATACACTCTGCCTCCAGTCAGCTTCAAACAGTAACACAGCTGGGCTTCATGTTTTAACATATGTTAATATAAAACACCTGACATGATACTGGCATTCTATATGATGCTAATGACATGCGATATATGTCAGTTAAATCAGACAAGAATCATGTACTTATTGAGCTATTAATCCAATTTCAGACACAGCAGAAGAAATTCTCAATGGTGAAATATAATTCTCTCTAATTGCTTAATATCATAAAATAAACATTTTATTGCATGTTTGTGATGTGAATTCACTATATGAGCATTAATACGGCAATCATTTTCAAAGGCCAAGGATCAGTCTGATCACCCGGCATTTATCTACACAGCATGGGTGGTAAAGGTTTCCCTTCAGCTCTTTTTCTTCTTTCTTTTTGAGTAACCAGAGAGCAGGGGGAGGAGCTTAAACTTGCTCAATAACATATCTCTCGGCTCAGACTGGATTTGGCCTACCTCATTAACAGCGGAATACGTCTGTCACTGATCACGCTGCACTTCCCACATGTTCTACTTTCTCTTCTTTGCTGATGGCCATTACCATACCAACGCACACAAAAAAGCCGAAAGTATTCAGACTGGTTATTTAGTTGATTTTGAGAAAAGAAAGCGTTATAGATTTAACTAATAACGCTGTAAGTGTGTACTGTGTTTGGATAGAAAGGGAGTAATTTAAATGGGCTGATGAATGCAGTTTTTCTCATTAGTCTTCAAAGTGATATTGAGGAGCTATTCAAATCTGTAAAAAAAAAAAAAAAATCTTCCAAAAAAAGAGCAAATACTCCAGTTGGCAGATTTTTGAGCCCTGCATTATAAGTACACTGATAAATATGATAAAGACTGTCACTGAATGCTGCTGTCATTCAGGGTTTCTTTTTTCACTCCTTTAGCTTCTAGTTCTAGTCTAAGTTTTTAATAGACTACATTAAGGTTACTGTTCGTATGACCATTTATTCTACAGTATTTCTTGAATCTTTTTAATTGATAGTTAAACGGTAGCATTGTCATATAGAATGTGTAGGCCGTTTCATTTCTGCTTCCTCTTGGTTTTCCTGGTTCTGCTTTCATTTCGTGGTTGCCCCGGCTTTTTAAAAACGAATCAGGAGCTACAGGCAGGGATTTATTTGGAGTGACGGGTAAATCTCTGAAAGGTTAGTCTGGGTGAGTGACAGCAACTCAAGCTACACCTAACTGAATTTTATGTATGAGATAATATGTGCTGCTATGATGTTTGTGATTGAGGCACTGTCCTAACATCACACAGAAACACCCACATCATCTCAAGGATTGGGGAGTGGCAGTAATAGTTTTCTCCCAAGGCCACGTGCCAGTAAACCCTATCCTGAAGGTCACACATGTGTCAATTTTCTCTGCATGCCATGGCACCGCAAAACGAAAGACACCAAAATGTGCCATCACTGTCTCTACAGTAAGCCCTCATTTTTAATCATTCATTTTTTGTGGCTTTTCTCTTTTCTTTAATTTGTGCCTTCTCATCTCATTTGCCATCCGTCCTGCCTGTGAACCAGAAATCAATTTCGGTTTGCCATCTTAAAAGATATCTTGTTTCCTAAAATGCATCTGAAGGACAAAAGAAAGGAAGGCCTTGCAGTTTCCATCAACCCTGCGCAGCGGGAACAGCTAATAATGCATAAACGGTGCCACACAGCTGGAATACAGAAGTCATGGAAACACTCTGCCTATATACTCCCCAGCTTCTTCAAGAAGCCAGTTTGAGACAATCTAAGCCTGTCCTGCAGGAAGCAGCCATCAAAAGATGGGTGCAGTATGGTCAAAGGGATGCACATGGTCAGAAGCAATACCCAGCATTGTGTTCAGAAATGCTCTTCTGCATACTATGGTTATAACAAGTGTTTATTTGAATTATTGTTGCCTTCTTATCAGCTCAAGGCTCTTCTAACCTCTATAGGCATTTTTGCTCATCTATTTATTGATCTGTCTATATTCTCTCTTAGCAAACGCATCTTTTTCCCCTTGCCCTCCCTTATCTTTCTTGCATGGCTTCTATGTCCTTGTCTAGTCTCGTCTAACTCTAACCCTACGATAGTCTCTCAGTCTTCTTCTCTAAAACCTAAAGAATTATGGATTTGATTAACTGGTCCCTTAACAAAATTGACACCCTATTCTTGATGGGAAGCCTGGGCTCAGGAGAGCCCGATTGTCCTGTAGAGACGTTGGCTGCCGGATACGCAATGGTCGGTTGCGTCATGTGCCTCGCGATACTCTCGATGGAGGGCACTGAGCGAGATCTTTTTTTTTTTGTCCCATTTGGATCTGTCTGAAGGTCAGGAAAGATGCCCAACTGATTTTATTCTATCAAAAGGACCATTGCGGTTTTGCCTTAGTGATCCATTTGATTGACCTTTGTTATTATTTATTTATTTAATTTTCATTTGTTACAGATATGACATGATTGGGGGACAGGAAAAGGAGAGAGAGAAAGAAGGGGAGTGAGGGGGAAAAAAACAGAGGGGAAGAGGGACAGCAAGAGAAAAAAAAAAAAAAAAAAAAAAAATACGTCCACTGGATCACCTGTTAAAAAAAAAAAGCAAAGGGAAATGACAACAACACAATAATGTAATGCAGAGCAACACAATCTGCGGACCACAGCACTAACAGAGGTTGATGGTAACTACTGAATATTAGTTATGCAGTATGCAGGACTGACAGCACATAATGTGTTCCAAAACAGCAGCCAGTAAAGGTGTAAATTGTGTCTCTGAACACCAGTGTGTGCACCTGTGTGGATGAGCGCGCTTGTATTCAAAAGGCTTCTCCATGTAATGATTTATCAGAGGGTGTGGGGAGCCGTAGCTCCCTCCCCCAG
>VURO01009196.1:4222-19897 GCA_015108175.1 Pelvicachromis taeniatus
GGGTTTTTGGGGTTTTTTTTTTTTTTTTACATTGACTACCTTTTCATTCATTCATTTACAGTCCACTTTTGTACCTGACCATTTTTAGAGCAATGTTTTGGTTGCTGAGACACTTAGCACTGTCCTATGAATCACTCAAGCTGAGATGCACCTGGCTGTTCAGTTGATCCATCTACTCTCTACTGAAGCCTTATCAGAAATGCTCTTAGTGGAAGGGTGGTGGTCAGGAAGCCATTCTTAAGGAAGGCAAACGCAGAGAAAAGACTGAGATATGCCAAATTACACAACAACTGGCATCAGGTGTTATGGCGTGATGAGTTCAGATTTTGGTTTGGTTCAAATTGTCATAATTATTATGTACAGTGGAGGTCAGGAGATAGGCACAACAGCCATCTACAGGCTATGTCGTGATTTGTGAGACAGTTTAGTGAGTGTTGTTGGACAGCTTGTTAAAACCGATGGAATTATAAACACAGAAAAGTATGTTGTCAGATTTTGAGCCACCATGCAATATTATTTTGAAAGCAGCTGATCTAATGTTTTCAGCATGGTAGTGATCCCAAACACCCTGCCAATGCAGAAAAAAGCATACCAGATAAGCACACAGTTGAACACTATCAGTCATGGATTGGCCTCCCCAGAGCCTGGACCTCAACATCTTGACAGAGAACAAAACAAAAGGCAGCAAACATTGAAAGAAGAGCTTTGACTGTCCTTCAAGAAGCCCGGAGAAATACTCCTGAAGACTACTTAAAGAAATGACAAAAAAGCTTGACTAAGAGAGGCTGTGTTGAACAATAAAGGTGGTCATACCAAATACTGACCTTTAAGCTTATTAGAATGGTATATATGTTTTATCGTTATAGACTATTTATGTGTATATTTACTCATATTTCAATAATTCTCTGCACCAGTTCCTGTTTTTAAAGAATTGAGGGGTGGTTTGAGACTTTTCCACAATATTGTACCTATATATTATTTAATATGTTGACAGGATCTTTCAGAATTGATGGATATTGTATTTAATGAATGTAGCTGGTGTACTGCTTAAAACTGAATATTTAACCATTGATCTTCATCCCTCTGCATTAAGATTATACGACCTGATGCAATCACTTTTAAGATGTATTTATTTAATATTTTTTAACAAAACTGCAGGCTGAAAAACGTTTCACCCTTCCATTTGTCACCCACAAGAGACTTTCCAGTGACTTTAAATAGATTTTGCATACACACAAATAAATCATAAGGATACATCGGATTACATTGCTTTAGGAAAGATAAATAAACAATAGGAATAAGAGGAATAATCAACTTTAACATCAAATAAAAATACATTCATAAGACTCTTCCATGTGCTTGCTAAGCTTTCATTTTAAACCCATTCTGTGAAACAAAGGAGCCCCTCAGCCCAGACAAACAATGACTGGCATTGCTAACTCTGCTATGTGGAAAGCTAGTCCCATCAGGATACCTGTTTTTCTGCAAACCTCTTCCACGCATCTGGCTGTATGACAGGCGATCTATTTTTCTTTCCTTCACCTCTCCACTGGTGAGGTCGAGACATTTCATCTCAGGCACTTTCTGATATCAAGAGGTTGTTGACTGAAGAACATGACTTTTTTTTTTTTTCACATAATATAGCCTCCTGTCTACCCTTACATTCGCTACAAACTGTACATCGTTATTTGGAGGCCTTTTCTCATGTCTTATATCTGGTTTTATTACAAGAATAGTGCAACACTTTGGGAACTTACTAGTTTTCTTGCTAGAAGTTTCATACGAAGATCAATATCACTTACATGTCTGACAGCTACAGCCAGCATCCAGTCATTTTAGCATTAAGATTGATAGCACAGGAAAATAGTATCTACCATTACCTCTAAAACAAATAGTTTTTCTCAAATATTTATCTCCCTCCTTCAACGCAAATATAAAAGTGACCAGAAAAAGAAAATCTTGAATTTCAGTGCTTCTTATATTAGGATGTTACAGAAAGTCAGTTTTACGTCAAACTGTCACATAACCTGACCTGATTTGATTTGTACAAGCTAGACCAGATCAGTCAGACTCAAAAATGTGGAAAAAAGAAGAAAATAAAACTTGACACACTTTCTTCTCATGTTTAAGTGCAAAATGATTCTTAATTCCAGTCCTGGGTCAAGTAGAATTAATCAGTTTGTGTCCACTGTGTCTGACAGTAAGCCTGTCTCACCAATATTATGGTTATATGTTATATGTTAAATGCTCCTTACTACAGTCAGCATAAGGAAGTTGAAGTAGACAACTGCGGTTTGCATTCTTATTCAGCCTTACTGACTGACTCTGGGCTGTGTCACTATACTGGAGTTTTTGTTCGGTGGTAAGAATCAGAAGATTTTAAACATGAAACATCAAAAGTGTGGACAGAGCGCCAAAACAGTAGTTTAACCATTTTGAAGGCAGTGCATTTATATATGCTTTTCCAAAGCCAAATATCTTGGTGGAAAAAAGAAATATGCACCACACGTGTTACACACAAGTTCATTATCGACATTGTTGTTTCATGCTTAAAGAAGATTGTTTTGATTACAGCATTTTTTTTCTGCCTGGGACCGTTCAGTCTGTGTATGTAAATAGTCTTAGAGCTGGAGGTGAAGGTGGGTTGCCAAGCTGCTTGGAGGTGCACAGCAACTGCATGCATACTAAAGCAGCTTGAACTGACTTTTCCAATTGGATGTGCAGCTGACCTCAACTTTGTGTAAATCTGAAATACACCACTTGTTCAATAAATAAAGAGCATTTCCTTAATATTTAAAAAGAAAACATGAGTCAGTCAGCAACACACTCCCTTTTTGTTGAAATTCAGTTGTATGTAAATGTAACGTCTAGGAGACAGGGTTGCTCTCAGATGGAACGAGGCCTTAAAATAGACACAGTGTTAGTTTAGTCAGTGTAAGAAAAAGAATTATCCTCATACCTAAAAGGTTCTTGCCGTCATGTAAATTTCCTACAATTCACAGTACTGTCCAGTGTGATCCTCTGAAAATGGACACAAATGACTCAAGGTAAGCTGTTTTGGCCCAGGTCTGGAAATATCCGGTAGTAGTCACATTGGTTAAGACAAGAGCAGGATATCTTTATAAAAATTACCGCCAATAAACCCATAAAATAAGAACATTATATGTATGTACAACAAGGGTTTCACAAAGTCTTTATAACCTGATAAACACTGCAGAAATAGACATTTCCTCATGATTTAAGGCAAACAGTAATCACGTACAAGTTTTGATTTAGTGATGCACAAACTGAGTCCAAGCTGTCACGTTCACTTTTCTACTTTGAAGAGTGAGCTTTCTATAGTAATAAGTAACATAAAAGATTATGAAACATTTTGTACATGTTGACAAATTAATGAAAGAACTCTGTTTCAAAGCTGCATCTGAGTGAGCAAAATATGCTTCTCAGTTCTTCTTTTTCTTTGTGGATGGCCTTTAAAGGTGGAAGCGATAAATTAAACACTTAAAGTTAAAGGATAATTACTTTTTTTTAAACTAATTTAAGTAACAATTTAAGCTTTCTTGGTTTAATGTTAAAAACCAAGTGTAACCATTATGGATTCATTTCAGCACGTTAAACTGATATTATACCATTTAAAGACTCCAGTTTTGACCTGTAAATGTACAAGCATAACCTAAAACTGTTGCTACATTTCAGGAATTATAGTCTCCCTAAATATCATCTGGTCAACGCTTTGCAAACAGTGATGAGAAATACAGTCTTAAAGTGAACATTAAATCAATCAGCATAACATTTTCTTCCATGTGCCTGTGAAAATCCTATAGAAATGCAAATTTGTTGTGTTAAGATAAACAGCAAACCAAAAGCTTGTTTTTACTTACAATTTGAACCGTTATCCCATGGATGTAAAACAGAAAAAAAAAATCATATATCATTTAATAAAAACATTTGAAAAGTATTATTGAAAAATGTCCACTCTGCCTGCTGTTTTAAGTCCACGTGTTAGTGAAAGCTCTCATCTTTCAAGTCTCTCGACTTTGCTTCATGCATTTATATACAAGTCAAAATGACCAGATATTCTGGATAATTTTACCTGTAAAGGGAGAGGAACAAGCCAGTTTCTTATAGTCTCAGCTGTTTGAAGTGATGCAGGACTGGTGCCATATGGCAATAGCACAGTTCAGCCTCTTCCTTTCGCCACACATCTTTTTCTCCTTTTCAGTCAACATACTGTTGCTGAAGCAGCTCAGACGTGCTCTGCTCTGTCCACTGATGAAGCGCAATAAGAGTTCAAGACCTACAAGGTGGTGTAGATGTAGACAAAAATGATAACGACCAAGTTGAGAATGGTCCCAATGATTCCCAGCATGGCCAAGATGGTCTCCTCCTTACTTTCCTTGTCTTGGATTCCCTTTTCCTCATCACTGTAGAGAGTGTTTACCATTTTCCCTGGAAAAGTCTGCAGTTTTCTTCTCAGACCAATCTGGAGCAGGCAGATAAGAAGAAAAGACAAACACAATGCATGTTTTAGTTAATGCAATTGGTTATTCATTTTCATTGAATAGGGTCCTTGCACAGTGTGTGGTGGACAGTGATAATGGCAATAAAACAGGAAATCTAGTCTTCTGCTGGTGAGGTGTTTGCTGAGGCAACAATAATTTACAATAATTGAAAAACAGAAAGTAAACAATTGCCATTCTCCTGTATATTTACTCTTTAATACATAAAAAAAAAAAAAGGTGGAAAGCTAATAATGTCAGTTTTTAGTGATAAATACTACATTGGATAGCTGCAGAGGCCAGAAGTAGCTGGAACATTTTAGCTTTAAAGAAAAAGTGATTTTGAATTAAGAATGAGATTTAAGCTTATGCTTATTGTGTTTATCTTCATCTTCATTATAAGCTTCAGTAAAGTTATCGTTTATTATAAATATAGGAGAGAGTGTTAATGACTTTTACAGTTTTTATTTCTTCAGTAAATTACATAAATTATGTTGATAATTTATCCCCAAATAATGCAGTAGCACACAAAAGGCAGAATATGATATCTGTTGAGAAACATGCACTACATTCTTGCTAATCCATTGCTTTTAATAATTATAACTGAATGATTTATCGACAATACGTTTTCTTTTGAATGATCTGGATTTCAGGAAATCATAAAAACAAGAAAATACAAATAGTTTAGAAATGTGTCCCAAAAACTGTTTAAAATGAAAAGTCATGTTGTTATTAAGTAGGCAAATAACAAACCCAGTTTGCATGTTTAGAACCAAATTTGAGCCAGGACACTGGACAAGCATAACATTCAACCAATTAAACTAATTTTTCTGTTCAGGAATGTAAGTAAAAAAAAAACATCTTAATCAAAAAAGTAATTATAATTTTTACTGTTTTTCTGCTTTCTTTGTAAAACAAAATGTTTTAAATGTCATGGATAACCACAGCAATTATATTTTAACACTAAAACTCATCATTTCTATTAAAGACCTTCTGCATATTGGTGGATTAACCATTACACGAACATTAGAAATGATTTTGGTAATTACCAGTGCTGTTAAATTAGGGCAGCTGTTGTATAAGCATTACATTGGACGGTGGTTTAATGAAATTGCTAAGTACTGTATTTTTTTATTTATTTTTTTTGCAGGTTATTACAATATGGCTCTCCAGTGAAATGTTCTTCAAATCTGTGTACAAAAATAATGCTGTTTCGCTACATTTAGTGCATGATGTTTTATCTATTTTACAGATATTATTAATGTACTATAATACATGAATTCAACAGACGACAGGGGAAGGTTACCATAAATAAAATACTAGCTGCTTTGTTCATTGCTAACATCTGGTTAAACCCTTTGGTTCGACTCTTTCAAACCTGGTGAGTGGGAAAGAAAAGGACAGCACATATTCCTGCACTAGCCTCTATTCAACTTCTTCAACACTGGGTCTGCTCTCAAATAAGTTCTGAGTGTGCCAGCGCTCTCAAGTGTGAGTTTTTAGTGTGTGTATGTGTGTCAATTTGTGTAGCCTAGGGTGCAGTATTAGAAACTAGCAGTATGTTTTTAGCCCGTAGGCGCAGCAGCTTGTGCAACTTGGCATCCAAACACCTCTCAGGAGAAAAGAGCTCCTTTTGCGGGTCAATGGGTTTTCTACGCCAAATAACAACAGAAAAGCGTGTAACCTAACTAAAAATAAACCTTCTAACAGGGAGCTGTTCCTCTAAGTAAAACAGCCTTGATGCTCGATGAACTACATGTTTCTGACTTCCAGAAGGTCGAGGTTACCTAAAGTTCAACCAAGGTACACAGTGTACCTTGTTGTCTTTTTTGAAAAGGGACAGACTTGCAGTATTAAATACAGTCCTGAACAAACCTTTATTATTTTTGTGTGGTAGCACTTCCTGTTTGGATCAAAGCAAACAGCCAAAACAAAGCATCATATTAGATTAACATTGTATTTACATTTGCATGTGTACTGCTTTTTGTGCAGTGGGAGTTATGCATGAGAAAAAAACTAATTCACAACATCCATGTTAGTTTTGACTGCCACCAACCTGTTGTCAAATAAGAGCTCATTTGCTGATTGCAATGACTGGTGTTGATCCGTTTGGTTGAATCGGTTTTACTTTCTGGATATCTGAGATCCAAATTGTCTTTTTTTTTTCTTAAAATTAATAAAGTTCACACAAAAGTTTTACTAAATTTAATCACTTTTAATGCACGACTATTATTGCTAAATTACAGTTTGTTTTTCTCTAAACAGAATTTATCTGTCCTCTTAAATGAACGTTGCACAAAGTATGTTTTATATCAGTGTTGTAAGCCCTTTCCCTTTTTTTCTGACTTGTATTCTGTGACAGTTTGGCTGAGAAAAAAAAAGACCTTGGCAGAAATCATCACCTGCCAGGAATCACTTACAGTATGTCAAAGTCTGTAACGCTGATGTATTACAACCAGAGGGAGTCTGAGGGAGATTAAACTGGGTTGGTTACAGTAAGATAAAGTCATACATTTTAAGAGGTTCAATTTAATGTACTTGCTACTGTAAAAAAGTTGGATTTTATGAACCAAAAAAGTATGCATGAATGTTTTTTTGGGTGGGGGGGTTGTACTGTATGTATGGATTACCTGTTGGGGTTTTTTTTTTAATGCCTTTCATAAAGTAAATGTCACATAACGTTTGCTGCAGGATTTTTTATAAGACCATGAAAATGATTGTCTTTTCTATAGCGCAGCATCCCACATGGATACTCTGAATTGCTGCAATCATCCACACACTGTACAGTGTGCTCTTGACGTACATAAAAATACGTCATGCTCAGTTTCTATGTTAAATTCATCCTCCTCCCCTGACCTGTTACAATGGGATTTGATTGCCTTTCCCGGGGAGCACTATAAACAGGGCTTCCCTCAACCTGAATGGAGATCTTTGTGTGGCACGCTGGATGTGCCCTCATGCATAAAGAAGCCTGCTCGCTGCTGATATAAACATGCTCAGCACAAAAAAAACAAAAAAAAACAGGAGGGAAATGTGCCTGAGGATGATGAGGGAGAAGAAAGGCGAGGCAGATGAGGTGGTCGTGGAAGTGATGGTGAGTACGAGGTTCCAGGCTCTGCCAAAACCTGTGTATTAAGGAAAGAGCTTCACCAAAATGTACAGCTGTGCATAGTGCAGCAAAACCCTCTGGATGCCTTCCAGTGAATCCTCATTCAACAGCTCCAGTCTGTACAGCTATCAACCGAGAGCGTTCTGTTTCAAGAGGCAGCCGGTGCTGGCAGCGTGCGATGTGCTATAATCATTAACTGCCCATAATGACTTCCTCTGTCTGTTTAACACTCAGGCCGGGCAGCGTGTTAGAGATCTATCATTCAGAACAAACATGAAACAGAAGTCATTAAAAGTGTACACGTGCTGAGGTTAATATATGAAAATAAGAGATTATCATCTGGATCAGTTTCTAATTCTCGTGATTATTTTTGACTCTGCACTAAGGCGCAGGGCATTCAATATTTCAGAGTTGATCTCTATTCTTATTCTCGAGCTCATTTTATGTGATTATAAAATTTTAATGTCTTCACTTTTGTCTCTGTAATTAATCCGGGCAGATCTGTCACTGGCAGGGCCACTTAAGGTCTCGACATTACCCAACATTTCCTTCAAATATTGAAGCATCATTTTGGGAGTTTTCTTTTTTCTTTCATAGCAAACTCACACCTTGGTCTTCACTCGTGCACAGCCAGATACACAGTTGTATAGAAGGAACAGACAGACACACACAGACAGACAGGAACAGAAAGAGGGAAAATAGAAGGAATCCATACCTGGGACAATAAATCTGGACGCTCCTGCTACACCTAACAGAAGCTAACATCCTCAGATTAGATCAGTGAAGAGTAAAACCTTTTGCCACTTGAATAATCCCGAGCATGTCAAACAACTCCAGATGCTAACTGAGTCTGACAGGCAGAGTCGCTTTTGGCATTGTTTTAAAATGGAATTAAATCAAACGGCTCCCAACCCCTCCCGAGTGTGTATGTATACACACGCACACACACACACACACACACACACACACACATGCATACATGGGTTGACACCCATCACACGCTGACAAAAAACACACAAACTAGTGAGCGTCATGTAGGGAACAAAAACTGTTTAAAAACGAATGAATGCAGACTAATCAAGAAAAAGGAAGAGTGACAGAGAAAGAAAATCAGATGAAATAGTTTCTCAAGTGAGCGTGACCCATTTTTCGTAACCTGTACTCATTGTTCTGTGAGTGAGAAGGAATTGGCAGGCCTATTTTTGAACTGACAACATTTGAATTTGCTTTTTTTTTTTTATTATTATTATTATTTCACGCACACAGGAAGTCACATGCCAAAGCGAGGAACAGGAAAGTTTCTGCATTATTTTCATAGCTTGTTATGTAATTGCTTTCGCCATACCGTGCTTTGAGAAGCCGGAATGCTTTTTTATTATTATTTTTAAAAATGTAACCTTTTTTTGACCTCTTTAACCCATTTATTAAATATTTAAACTTGATAACACTATGGATGAGGTGCAACTCCAAAACTATTAACAATTAAGGTGGGTTTTTTTATAGCGAAGACACAGAGACAAAAAGACAATAGTTCAATTGCTATTCAAGATTCAAGGGGGCTCTGGTACCCTTAATCAATATGTCAGGGAAAGAACTCTGAGCCTGTAAATATCTAACATTTATAAAGAATATGCTGCATAATAAAATCATAGCCATGCCCTGTTGTGGAGTAACTGCAGTGAAATTGTTTGTAGACAGTTTCCACATGTAAATTCTTTTGAGTTTAATGGATCAGAATGAGAGTGGAGCTGCAACGGACCTACCTTGCAAAGCATCAGGAATAACATAGCATTGGACATGCTGGAAGGGGATGCCTTCCCGTAGTGCACAGACATCCCTGGCCACTAAGGTGAAAGTCGACCCCTCTCATCCTTCTGCTGTTGGGGGGGGAGCGGTGGATGGGATCCAGAGACTGCTGGCTTGCCTTCCAGGCGGTCCAATTTTAGGGCTCTCTTTAGATGTCGTCTCCTCAAGCGCTGCAGCGTCTCCAAATTTCATCTCACTAGTGTGGCCAAGTTCTAGCTGCTGTCACTTTCTCCTCCTCAGCCTTGTGAGAGCTGAAAGTGTGCTGCCCACCTCCTCTCTGCTCTTCCTCCTCTTTCCCGTCTGTTTGCCTCCCCACCTCTGCTTCTCTCTTCTCCTCTTGTTCTTCTTCTTCTTCTTGTCTGTGTGGAGGGATGATGTCAAGTTGAAGAATGGAGTTAGTTGATGGGCAGGATGGGGGTGGGGGGTAACAAAGCTGTTTCATGTGAATATTTCCATCCTCCTTTGTCTTTAATCCGCAAAGCTTACAAAAAAAGAGAGATTTTCGGGGTTGTCTCTCATTCCAAAACAACCTGTCAACCCTTATTAAAAGCTCATCTTCTCAAGTAAACTTTTACTGCTCAGCAGCATAAAACATGTTTAGCTGACACCTTGGCTTTTAAATGATTCATACATAAATTAAAGAAAAGATTTTTTAAAAAGGCACCCCCGCTAAAGTGGTGGAAGCTCCTGTTTGCTCTACATGATGTGCAATCTAATGTACCTTTTCTCCTACTACGGCAGCTGTGTGTGTTTCCTCAACTAACTGAGCAGAGCGTGAATGCTGGACGGCTATAAGAAAGAGTCAGAGGGGAGGGGGTGCTGTGAGGGAACCAGTCGCCTCACACTGACGCTGTCGTGGCTGCTTTCGCTCCACAGGCAAGAGGTATCCCCTGCTCCTTTTCCACAGCACATATTAATGCAGCCACGGTTGCTCGGCAACCGACTCAGGGGAGTCACACACCGCCTGACGACAAGTAGCGTTTGTGACAGGGGCCGGGATGAGGGGTAAGGGTCTCCTCCAGTGTGTTTTGGGGGGTGTATTTTTCTGTGTGCGTGTGTGTAGAGTGTGCAAAATAAAGAAATCTGACCTGTGGTTGGAGTGTGTGTCAGGCCATTCTTTTCTGCATTTTGTGTGTATGTAAAACACAAGCCCCTGTCAAAGTTGGATAGGGGAGTGAGAGAGTTGGTGTCTGATTAAATAATGTAGCTCTTTGTGCAAGAGGCTAAGCGTGTGAAAAAGGAGAGGTGTGCTACTTTTAATGCCATATATATGTATTCAAAGCCTGGATTTAACCAGGTTTTTGTTGTTGTCAGTGAGTGTAAACTTTTGGGAAAGTGGAAGTTTTTCATGTTAATTGCTAACTGTAGTGAACCCAAAGGCTGTATATATAAATCTAAGTGTTATTTATTTATTTATTTTTGATTTGAGAGTTTTACTACTGTGTGATTGATGAGTGAGAGAATAAAGAATGAAGGACTTTGAGTTGCCATGCCCTAAATCCTATCCTGCTTCCTGTTTTACTTATTTTTGCAGCCGGAGCAATTAAGAGCCCATTAAGAGAAAACAAAAGGAACTTGGGCATTGGTTTTAAATTTTAGGTCCAGAAGATAAGCCCATCTATTATATATAGTCTATCAATTGGTGATTGGCAGCTGTCCTTGTGTTGGAGTTGAAACTACTCTATAGGCTTAAAGTCAATTTTAACATTAAATTCGTGTTCAGTTTTCTTTTTCAACATTTGGCTGGAATAGATGCTAGAGTTCCATGTTTTTACATATTGTGGCTAAAACTGCACTCTTCACTGAGATCACATTGTGATATAAAAGCAATAAATTATAAAATCTGGCTCTACATATTTCTCAGCACCCGCACTGTGACCAGGTCAGTTGTTGTGTGAGTTAACACAGTAAAAAAATATGAAAACACAGAGATTATGTATGTTCAAGCTTAACATCTATCACTTGAGATCGTGTATATCTGTGTGTTAGACAATGATTTGTTCACGTGTGTGTGCGCGCGCATGCACGCACGCACGTCTGCGTGCAGGTGTGTGTCTGTATTTCTTCATCCTGGAAATCCACAACTTATACTGCCTTCGGACATCCGTGACACATCAGCACCGGCGACAGGAGCGCATAATGGATACACTGATCAAACGTGAATAACCTCCGAGACATTTAATGTGCAATCTGACACCAGGATGACGGACCTTCCCTGAGTGATCCGTCCCATCCCTTCCTCTCCCTCTGTTCCCATTTTCTCACTTCACCTCGGCCAGAGGGAAGGACACAGTCTTTCAGCGTTTGAACTGAGAGTAAAAAGACTTATCCCTATGCCTTTTAGAGTAAGTGACTCACCGAGGCTAATGCCACCCATTGCTAATTTAAAGAAATAGGCAGTTTTACTACTTGAATATTTATAGTTGCTCATCAATTTACATTTCGGCCTTTGGCTTTCTGCAAGTGATATATCTTGCAAGTAAAGAGGACAGAATAAATGTTGCATCTTAATAAGTTTTGTAATGACTTTTCTGATCCCATCTTGCTTTTGTTTTTATTACTACAGAAAGTGAAGATGTTTTAGATGTTTCTTTCAGCATTTTCCATTCCCCTAATTCTTAGAGGTAGAAACAATTTGAGAAATTAACAAAAATATCTGGATGTCATAGAGTGTCGTGAACAGTTTATATTTCAGCAACGTTGCTAGAAATTCAGAAGAGGAAATTAAATAAAATACTTGGGAAATAGATATTTATTTGTACAATATTTCATTATGTGGATGAGTTTGGCTGCTAATGGAAATGTTTAGAATGTGAAACAGCCAAGAAATTAGTTTAGGCTTGACGTTGCTTTGCACATGAAATGACCCGGAATGGACAGCAATAAAAATGGAAATGTAAAGAAAACATTCCCTCCAAAGTGAAACCACCGGTGTGCATAATTTTACTGCTGACTCTGTGTCCCTCCGTGCTTCAAGATTAACTAACCTAGACTGTCGTCGCTTGCGTGGGTATTTATAACAATTAATCAGGGCCCGTCGAATTTGTTTTTGTCATCTGTTGAATCCCACTGCGTGATGATCATCTCTGGTCTCACATCAATTTCCATTCAAACAAGCAAACATCAGACTCCGCACAGCCTCAGGAAGTTGTACTCATCTAAACTGTTATTAAGCAGTGTGTGTCTTCACGGTTTACACTGTCCACAGAGTGAGCTGACAGTATTTAATCCTTCAGTTAGCTGAATGTCCCATTGTTTAAGCTGCAGTATGAATAACTTTGTGCTAGCAATGGACTGAATAATTATTAATGTTCAAATCCACCTCAATTCTACAATGATTTGAAGTTATGCACATCGCACACTGGTTGCTTTCAACTTTACTTTGTTTCAGCAATAATGAAAATTACTCTTCATTAGGTACACAGGTTGCTCGTTAACACACATATCTGATTAGCCAGTCACGTGGCAGCATTTAGCCGTCAAGACGACCTCCTGAAGTTCAAACTGAGCATCAGAAATGGAGAAGAAAAGAGATTTAAGTGACTTTGAATGTGGCTCTGTTCTTGATGCCAGGTGGACTGGCACATAATGATCTCTATGGTTTACAAAAAAGAGAAACTATCCAGTGAGTGGCAGTTCTCGGGGTTCTTCATTGCTGACAGAGGTCAGTGCTTTGCGCTGAATTGAAGGTAACTGTAACACAAATAACTACTCAACAGAACCAATTAATGCAGATGAGCATCTCTGAATGCACATCCTGTCACACCTTGATGCAGAAGGGCTACAACACAAAAGGTGCCATTCCTGCAATTCATACATTCATTCAACAAAATTGGAAAGGAGAGATTTGAACACTGGAAAAAACATTGTTCTGATGAGCCTCCATTTCTGTTGTGACATTTAGATGTTGGGGTTAAATTTTAGGGTAAAAGACACCCCAGCCATTGCTATCCGGTGGCCTTGAGACAGATGGGTGACGCTATCACATAAATATGGACCAAAATCTCTGATGAACACCTAGTTGGATCTAGGCTCTGAAAAATTAAGGCAGTTCTGAAAGAAAAGGGGGCGTTCAACCTGGTACTAGCAAGGTGTAGCTAATGAAGTGTACACAGTATATACACAAAATTAGCGAGAAGTTTGTGAACAGATTAGGCATTTAACTGCTAAAGAGATCTTTTCCCAGGGGTCAGTGGAGATCAACACAGATGCACGCTGGATACACATAATGTTGCCGAAGGTTTTTTGGATGACTAAATAAAACAACCTAAAAAAAAATATAAGATAAAAGCAAAAATGTCGTTCTGGGAAAAAATGCTGTCTAAAATTAACATTGTTGTTAACAAAACGTTGCCAAAAACTGTATCAAATGCAATATAAAAAATTTTTCATAAACAACATAGTATAGCAAAAGAAATTGTTGATTTTTTTATAAGGGTCAATAAACATCTCAGTTCCAAAAAATCTAAATTTTCTGGCTATTTTGTGATTGGTTGGGCCTTACAGGGTTAAGTAAAGGTTTCGCTTTCACGCAGAAAGTAATGACACTCGGAAGTGAAAATAGCAGAGGGTATCATAGTGTTATCTATTATGTAAAGTCCACTTCAGACTTCAAACACTCAAAGCCTTGAGAGTTCACTTTAATTAATTCCATGCAGTAAAATACTCCAGCTTCAATTGCATGAGGCAGACCTAAGGACACAAAGACCTTGTTGCAAATTGTTGTGAGAACATATTTCACCCACACGAGCTTAATGTTCTTAGTGTTTTGTTTCAGATTCAAGGTTAAAGCTAATGGAATCGGAGGGTCCTCACAATCGAGATTAATGGAGAAGTAATCAGCAATTAAAGCCTTTGGGTTTTTTTCTTCACCGTGTCTGTTTTTCTCTGTTTGTATTCACTTGTTCAACCTGTGCCTTCAGATTTGTCCTTCAGTGAATGCAGCTCGGTGCTGCCATCTTATTAATTATTGAGGAGCCAGAAAGTTGCTGTATGAACAAAGTTTTCTACAAACACTGAACACACCACATATCAGCCCATATCAAAGTCAAAAAAACTTCAGATTTCAGAAGAAATGTAGAAAAAAAGTTTAGTCCAGTAAACCTTTTCTGTTGGTGTCAGAAATCCTTGAAGAGACATCAAACACTGGCAGGTTTGAGAAACCACAAAATGTTGGCTGGGCTTGAAAGAAGGATGTCGAGATATTGCCCCTACTCTTGCTTTTGTCTTCCTTGCAGGGTAAAGAGAAACGTCTGAAATTTAAGTGAGATGGTAGGACCGCATGTTTAAAGAACAGAGTAAGGCGGTTTCACGGCAGCTATTAATCCTAATTAGAAGAGAACATGACACCAGCATATGGGTGTCCTCTAATCAGAGAGCCTGCTATCCTAGCCTGCTAGCCTTCACGTGTTGCTCATACAGATGCCAGAACAAGTGAGATAAAAATTCAAACTTTGAATCATGTTTTATTCCCTCATTCTCTGAGAAAGATGGATGGGTCACAAGCAGAGGCCGGACAATGTAAAAGCATTCCTGTTGAACCCTGCAGTAACCTCAAATTGGTGCTGTGTGTAGCCTAAAGAATGTAAAATGACAAGAAAAGCCATTAAAGATTAATTTAAAAAGTTTTGTGATATGTTTTCTCCTGCTCGGGTGCTCAAAACGTCTGATAGAATAAAAAAAAATGGAAAATGCTTGACCTACAGAAAAAAAAAAGCCAAATCACTACTAGTACTAATGCTTTTAGGCTTGATTGGTCAAAGCTTGCTTACTTCTCATTGGCATTTTCATTCAATTATTTCATTGTGCAGCTTCATAATTAAATAAGAGCCTATATTTTCATTGGAAGTCTGAGTTGGCCCCTAGGTCAAGATTTTATTCTCCACATATGGCTTTGAATGAAAAAGCTATGTATCCCATTTAAAATTATTGCAAATATTACGATTAGGAATACAATATTTTAATATGAATACAAAATAATAGTTTAACTGGAACCGTACCACAGACTTAATTAGTTATTCCGACAACGTACACAATAATTTTTTTGTTGTTATGACAGAAGTCCTGTTTGAAGGGATGTGGGGAAAAAACAAACTGTTCAAAGCCCAATTTTTTGCACAATTAAATCTCTGCAGGACATAAACGGATTTGTCAGCTATTTCAGTGGGCAAGAATGACCTGATGCAATTTGTATTTTATAAGAGATGGCATGGCTTAAGTCTCTTCTCTCTTTTTTATATATATATATATATATATATATAT
>VURO01009199.1:8024-21606 GCA_015108175.1 Pelvicachromis taeniatus
GCACGCTATACAAAAAAAAAAAAAAAAAAAAAAAAAAAGAGAAAAAGGAGGGGGGGGGGGGGAGGGGGCGAGCGGGGGGGGGGGGGGGGAAAAAAAAAAAAAAAAAAAAAAAAAAACATTTTATAAAAAAAAAAAAAATAAGTTTTTTTTTTTTTTGTTTCAAAAAAAAAAAAAAAAAAAAAAAAGCGTGCCGGCCCTGATCAACACAAAGCAATAATTCTGAGTAAAATGCAACTGAAATATATAAAATCCAATGTTTTTTAACTCAAATAATTAATCATTAAAGAAAATATGCTTAGTATAAACTCAGTGTACACCAATCAAGTAAATTTAATTTGACCAGTTGCATTAAATTTAATGTTTTGTACCAAAATTACGTGGAAGATATACATGTAATCAAGTTACTTCACATCAGCATTTTGGGCATAAATATGGTGGAGGCTTTTTGCCAAAGAAGAGGCCAGCAGTTAATATATGCAAATAGGTTATTGCTACGTGCTCATAAATGAGAATTAGACCCATAAATGCATTAGGTCTTGGCCGTGAGAAATGATAAAGTATTTTTCCTGATGCTTTACCTGCTGTAACCTTATACAGAAAGTACCTATGCTGTTTCGAAGGTCTTAGCGAAGCTTTTCCTTAGCCATGGGAAAAAATATGCGCATAGCCTCCCACATTCATATAGCTGTCTCCTGGATTCAGCATAATCTTTGACTTATGCATATTACTTCCTACTTCTGTATAATAATAATGACAATACATATGTTGTTCTGTAGGGGGGAAAAAGAAAGAAAAAGTTCACTGGCAAGACTAGGGAACTGACCTTAGTTAAATTTTAATCATGTTCTGACCTGAGGAAAGGCACACCCACACAGCTGCCTTCTCTCATATCTGACACCTGTGACAGGCACAGTTCCTTGCCTATAGGTTGTAATTTTAAATGACTGATTCAGTGGGGGAAAAAAATTGTCAGACTGATGTGACAAGCAAGACCCATGCATTGTCACACTGTCATTGTGAGTTTCTATCCTGTCGTGCCATTTCAAATCTGACACAAGCATCTGATGAAACAGCTACCAGGATGCTGCGTACAGGATGTTGTCTCGCCACACATTATGCATTCACACTTATATACACATAACATTTAATACAAGATAATTATCACTTGATGGCTTATTTTCTGTAGTAGCAACACAACTAACATTCAACGTGGATAACATTTGATTTTTCAGATCATTCAAATTCTGCCTTTAAAACTACGACATGTTGTGGAATCCTCGAGAGGACCGAGTGTCTTGGTGAAATTTCCTTCCACAGTGGAACGGAAGAGCATGAGTCCTGGTGGATGGGGTGCAGGAGGCTTTCATAAATAAATGAACGAAAAATGGAAACCGCTTAATTTGCCACAAAGACCTCACTCTAGAAGAACGAGGTCTTCTAGAGCCTAGAAAGCTGAGTGACTGCTCAGAATCCTGAGTGGTGCTTTCTTTTTATTTCCACATCATATGGATGTGTCAGCAGTACTGGTTTGCCTTTGTGAGACATTGGATAGTACAGCATAGAAATCATTCAAGTACCAACTAAGGTTATTATCAATTTAGTTTTATTTAACATTCAACTAAAACTGTGTGTGACTGAAACAGAAACAAAAATAAAACGAGACTAGTTGAAATTATTTTCCAAACTTGCGTCACACCATCTTTACTACCAAAACTAAGCACGTATGCATGAAAACATCTATGCTTGTATTTTCCAATTCTTGCCCCTGACAAATACCGTCCATATGAAAATATTTAACAAAGACTGCAACTAATAAACACTAAACTAAAGCAAAGCTGCTCTGGAAACCAAGTGAAACTAAACCGAATTGAAAACAAAAACAAGTAATGAGAAAACAGAAAACCATAAAAGCTCTGCAACCAGCGTCCGTGGTGATCTGCTGTACGCCCGTTGCTCATTACAAGAAATGCGCCTCCGGTCCCCATCATCTCTTAATACCGGTGGCCTGGGCAGTGTGAGAGGAAGCATAAGCTGGACTAGCTGGCCAGCTCGCCTGGTAACTCCTGTTAATCTTCTCTCAGCAGTCACTCTGCCAGAGTTATGTTTACAGTTTCATTCCCTGACTGTTTTTCCTGCTGAATAAAATAAATTAAAAAAAAAACACACCAAATCTCTGTGCAGCACTACTTCTTCTCACGCTTGAGTGAGGGAATTGCTGCTACAGTGACTCACTATGCCTTCTTGAGGTACAAACTGGTATTATATGAAGCTACTGGTTAGTATGATCATTTTAGTGAAATAGCTCATCATCGCAACATAAGGGATTTTGAAGATGAAGCTGCCGGGCAGGAGTAAGAGGAAGACCTCAGATGAGGTTCATAGATATGGTGAAGGAGGACATGAAGAGGGTTATTGTAGCACAGGAGGATGCTAGGGATAGGGTGAGATGGAGGCAGATGATCTGCTGTGGTGACCCCTAAAGGGAACAGCCAGAAGAAGAAGAAGATGATCTCTCTACAAAGACAAATTTTACATAACATCATAGCTATTAATACTCCATTTTCTGTTTAGTGTTATTTGCATTACCTGTTTTTGTCAAGGTAGTACAAAGCAAGATGAAACAGTCCAGAAATGAACACTAAGATACCAAGATAGTTTAGTTTCTCAGTATAAATGTTGGGAAAATATTACCTGGCAACAGCATTCATAAAACTTGGAGAACATCTTCCCTTGGCATCTTTTATGACCTGGCTCATAAGCGACAACATAAAACAGAGATTGACGCCACACCACTTTTTTTTTTTTTTTTAAACATGGGCTTTATTTTAATTTACCAAATATTTTCAGCTAAAAACGACACCAACACCCAGGAGAGAGCGTGACAACGTCTGGTGTCCCAGCCACACTTTGTCAGGTATAGACAATTAGCAATTAAACCCAAGGCAACAGCCAGAAACTCTTGCACTACTGCTGCAAAAGTTGAGGTTGCAGAGGGCAGCTGGTTAAACAGTGTTAATATATTTTAAAGTGAATATTCAGAAACAGCTGTTCACCTCAAATAGATTGCATACTAAATAATAACATAATACAACAACCAGCGAGTCCATTTAAAATGCACATTACAGACTTTCAGCTCAGGACCAACACTGAATTAGAAATACGCTAGGACTGCAGCATCATTACTTTTTTTTCTAGCATCATGAACTTTTTGTGAACCGTTGTTCTACTATAACTTTCCATTTTTAAGCGGTATAGCTCAAACTCAGTTGTTTTCAACCCAAATAAAGGTGTAATCCTAATGAATGAGAAAGATTTTCAAGTTTGTAAATTGTTGCATTCGACTGTATCACAAAACTGATATTTGACATGGTGCTTGTATATCTAAGGCTGAGGAAAAAATGCCTCTGTCTAAGCGACACAGCGTCTATGTTCTTGTAGAATACCAAAAAGCATCTCCTGATCTCTTGATCTCCTGATCGTGACCTATTGCTTTTTCCTTTTAGAAGACAGAAAGCTTTTTGTGGGCATGCTCAACAAGCAACAGTCAGAAGATGATGTGCGGCGCCTTTTCGAGTCCTTCGGCAGCATCGAGGAGTGCACCATCCTCAGAGGTCCCGACGGAAACAGCAAAGGTGAGTTTATAGCTGTTTATGACTTTGAGGCGGCAGACTTTTTCACAGGCTACTGCACAGAAATGATTTGGCCTTTCAAAGTTGGTGACTTTGCAAAGTTCTTCTTAAAACACTCCGCGCTGAGTGATGTCAAAGCGAGCTATTTCACAATCATCAGAGGAGTCGTTACATAAGAATACTGGAGATTCAGTAAATTTCAACAGTAAATGCCATTTGAAAGCTTTCGCCCAAAGGGATGAGAGATACAAACCACCAGCTCTTTACAGATGAACCCCATTAACCTCATGAGTCAACCTACAAGGCTCTGATAACGAAAGAAAAATAAGTCACCCTCCTTATTAACCAGCGGGCTTCATGTCATGCCAGAAAAATGCCCTTTTTAAATGTTGTCAGAGTGCTACACAAGTTCACTGCATGAAGTTCATCAGTGGGCTTAGCAGCTAATCAATGAGACTCGATGATAACTAAGCCTGATGATTACAGTGGGCTTGATCATTCTGATTCCTCCGTGAAGCTCCATTAACAAGGCTTCATCAGCCAGCTTACTCAGCTAAGTGGGCTTTAGCTCAATAATTACTGAGAACTTGATCACTCAAATTTATCAACGGCGCTTGTCAATAGTAAGCGACACCAAAACGCTGTAGCATTTTGAGCGCTATCTAAGGATCCTCGAAGTCGTTAATGACGCCAGATTGGCACATTTAGTCTGCTGAGCTTCGATCAACATTGATGTAGCAATCCGCAGCAAAGGAGGCTTTCTTCACTAAATATTTGTTACTGTAGAAAATTTATCCCAGGTGGGGGGGGGAAAGGGAGGGGGGGGGCTGTCTGCTTGTTGTATTGTTACTATAAATGCTTTGTTGTGATACTGTATGATATACTTCTCAGGAAACTTTTTTTTTTCTCCTTTGTTCTCGCGATCTCATTATCCCCTTACTCAGGTTCTCCTCTCTCTCTCGTTCTCTTTAAGGCTGTGCGTTTGTAAAATACTCCTCTCATGCTGAAGCTCAGGCAGCCATCAGTGCACTACACGGGAGCCAGACAATGCCTGTGAGTAACTGCGTGCGTGCGTGTAGGTGTGTGAGAGAGGTGAGTCACACAGAGAGATGACTCAAATAGTGCTTATATTCCTTATAAATTTAACTCAGGCTGGAGTTTATCAGTCCCAGTGAGGAAATTTGTCCTTAGGGCTATTCGATCTTTCCATCTCAGCTGAGCCATTTTTTTACACAATTTTTTTTTTTCCCAGGTGAAATATTAGACCTATGGAGGAAATGTTTTTCGAGTTAGAGCCTCTTCTAAAGAAGGGGTGATCATATGCACAGTATTTGCTTAGATTATAGTGTATGGATTAAAAGGACTACTGAGAAATGTTGTATATCTGTTGGTAGGTTGGTTTTGTTTTTTTCAGCACGTTTTATCTGCCATCTTGCTCTGCTGTTTATATATAAACTTATATTCTTCTTCAAGCTGGTAAAAACTGCTCCAACATTTACATATTTTAAAAAAAAGTTTAGTCTGGGACAGATCTAACTAAATGTTTCACTAAATTAACAAAGGTGTCATGTTTGAAGAAACTGTCGGTCTGCTGGGATTTTCCAGCACAATCATCTCTAGAGTTAACAGAGAATGGTCTGGAAAAAAGGGAAAATATCCAGTATTGATGTCAGAGGTCAGAGCAAAATAGCCAGAGTGCTACAGCACGCATCTTTTAAATGCCAGAGCCCACCTGAGTGTTGTTACTGACCATGTCCATCCCTTGATGTGAACAGTGTGTACATTCTCTGATAGCACACTGGGGTCAGTACACTACCTACGATCTCTAGTGCAAGCGAAATAAACAAACTAAGGCATGTAGGGCTAAAAAAAAACATTTGGATCTTATTAACATCTGAAATTTTAAACATTCTGATGGATACTATGTGTTTATATATGTAATTTGCATATGTGGTGTTTCGTACAAAAGGAAGATATTTCACGTTGCAGCTTACTGTCCTGCATCATGTCAGCTACAATACTACCTACAACCTGCAATGGCTGACAGTAAAAGTTTGAAGAGAGGCTCATTAAAGGAGTCCAGCGGGCATTTCTGAATTTATCTGAAGCACCAATTACATTTTCACATTGTTCATATTTTATTCATTGTACCTGTTATGTCTCTATAGCTTACAGTGCAATGAGTGTGAGCTCATATTGCCTACCAACGATACAAACAGTGAGATAAGCTAAAGAATTTGTTTACATGAACCAAATTCAGAGTGCATAGCGATGTGTTCACTAACACATGTGGATGTATGTATTGGTACTGGTAATGTTTTTTTACAGGTTTGAGGGGAAAATAGTCAAGATCTGTTTTTTTTGTTGTTGTTGTTGTTTTATGTTTGTTGCTATATTTGACACAAATCCCGTAGAATACTTTCAAATCTGGCAGATTCCACACAAAGTATGCAGCTGTTCCCTAAAGCACAATGGTGGAGATTGAGAGTATTGCTAAGCAGCTTTGTGAAACCACTCAACTTGTGATTTATGATTTAGGTAAAAAGTAAAATTTTGCCCTTTTGTAAAAGTAGCACTTCTTTCATAAATATTTAAATTGCTCTAATAATTGGAATATATTCATAATGGAAGCCTCGCAACAGGGAATTATGAAAATTCTTTTAAATTACATGAGAATGTAAGGTTCACTTAACATGGAACGTCCCTTCTTGATATAACCCATCAGGACTTTTTGGGGAAAACGGGCACCACT
Organism: Pelvicachromis taeniatus; assembly: GCA_015108175.1. Lineage (NCBI taxonomy): Eukaryota > Metazoa > Chordata > Actinopteri > Cichliformes > Cichlidae > Pelvicachromis > Pelvicachromis taeniatus. The sequence goes on from VURO01009199.1 coordinate 14,406, forward strand.
TAAAGCTCTGGGGGCCATTGCCTTGGCCGGAGATTTAAAAGAGTATGTGTGCATGTGTGCTTAAGCAAGCTTATGTCAGACGTCTATCGAACCACATTAACGTGTACTTCCTGGCGTGAATGTGCGTGTGTGTATATGTGTGTGGGTGGGTGGGTGTGCAGGGTGCCTCATCCAGTCTGGTGGTAAAGTTCGCCGACACGGATAAGGAGCGCACCATACGCCGCATGCAGCAGATGGCTGGTCAGATGGGCATCTTCAACCCTATGGCCCTGCAGTTTGGAGCCTATGGAGCCTACGCTCAGGCAAGACGCCCCACAGCACTCCTTTTTTGTCCACAGTTATTTATTCAGTGAGCCACAGAGATTAAACAAAGCGCTTGAGCTTAGCTCGAATTTAAATCTGAAATGGCAAAAGAAGAAACAGAAGTCATCAAGTCAAATTTTAATTTAAAAAAAAAGCCTAGTTAAAGGCTAGACATTCTATAAAGTTTAATAATATGCTGTTTCCCATCTCTATAGCAGCATTTCTGCTATAGCTCTACTTCTTAAGCTTTTTTTCTGTCTTGTTTGCTTTGCTTAACTCAGACTCACAGGTCTTTACTTTTATTACTTACTGCTCTGCTTATAATCCCTTCTTCTTCACCACCTGAAGGTGCAGCAGCAAGCAGCATTGATGGCATCTGTAGGCCAAGGAGGCTACCTCAGTCCAATGGCAGCCTTTGCTGCTGCCCAGATGCAGCACATGGCCACCATCAATGGCCTCCCCGGAGCACCGCTGACTCCCACGTCAGGTAACTGGTAGTAGTACAGTACAGTACAGTTTTTTCAGAAAGTACATCTACCACGGTGTATGCATCGTTGAGTTTATTTCTATACATAACTATACATGAGTATAAACAACATTACATTTTCTTGAGGGGACTTGACAGCAGACAATCTGGTTCACTGCAAGCCAAGAAGCTAAAAGTGAAACCCTAAACCTTCCATCTGTGCACATGAGACTTTTGACTTTATGACACACTCAGCAGCACTCAGCAGGCTCATAAAAGTCTTTACAGGTCATAAAGGTCATCTTAAGGTTAAGTACGTACTACATAAAATAAATCAATAAAATCGAATAACTTATCCATCAAAGAAATGCATGAGGTTGAGTCTTTAGTTTAAACGTCTGCTTTGGTGTTTGTAGACAAAAAAATTAACTTTCTTGTAAAGTTAAATGTTGGTTGGAAATAAAACACATGAAAAAAAGAGAGGGTCAATGATTTCTCAAACACTCTAAAACTCTAATACAACTTATATTAACAGTTATCAGTATAACAACCAGAGCTGATAGGGGAACATTATCAAACATTTGAGTAAATAATAAATAAAAAATATTCTATATGTCTTTATCTATGTTAGAATGACTGGAATGTTCAATATTCCCAGTGTATTGCTAAACATATATTTGGAAATTAATATCGATGTATATGTGGGGATAGGTTAATTGAAAAACTCTGAATTGCCCATAGGTGTGAATGTGAGAGTGACTGTGAGTGCAACTGGTTGTCTGTCTATGTGTGTTAGCCCTGCGACAGACTGGTGACCTGCCCAGGGTGTACCCCGCCTCTCGCCCTAAGACAGCTGGGATAGGCTCCAGCGCAACCCGCGACCCTGAAAGGGATAAGCGGCTGAGAATGGATGGATGGATGGATATACGAGAAATTAAAAAGGGTGTGAAAAAAACGTATAGTTAGTGATATGACTGTTTACAAAAAATGCAAAACCCACTCTGGGGAAAGACAAAAACAACAGAGGTTGCCCTTCTGCCATCCTCTAGTTTAGGATGGTGACCACTGAAGACCGCTTCCTCGTGTAAATTGGCACTTTGGTTTGTCAGTCAGTAAAGATTTACTGATTGAAGTGTTACAAGTGTTAACGTCCCCCTGCAACATAATACATTTTTTTTTGTTTTGTTTATTCACTTCCATCATGCCGTCTAAATCGAAGGCATTAAAATAGGATGTGGAAAAATTGAATATAAGTATGAGATCCTTTTGAAAACAGCAGCAGCAGCAGCTGTTTAATAGAGTGTAATATTAATGACTAAAAATAGTTTATTCGTTTAAGAACTGACTCTAAGACTGCAGTGGAAATAAAATACAATCGAAAGGAAGAAAACGCATGTTTCTGGATACACCCAAGGAATGTAAAAGAACATAATTAGCAGTCATCTGATACCAACACAGTGTTCGCTAGTCTCAAAAAATACGTCTGAGAGTCACATCTAATGGCTGTTGTGTCACTGTAAGGGCCATACTTGGACAAGAAATCAGCCCTGACATTTAGTGTCTTCACCGGCCCACTGGACCGGCCCCCCTGACATTTGCAAGAGTTACTGGGTGGCCAGTCAAAGTAAAACTTCTCCATAATGTCCTCGGGGGGGGAAAAATGCATTGTTTCTCTCTATCTCTGTCCATCTGCCCCGTGGCTGCAGGTGGCAGTACTCCACCAGGCATCAGCGCCCCCACAGTGACCAGCATCCCATCTCCAATTAGTGTAAATGGTTTTACTGGCATGCCGCCCCCGCAGGCAAATGGACAGCCCCCCGCAGAAGCAGTTTTTACCAACGGGATACACCATTATCCTGGTAAATATGATCGTCTCAGAGGCATGTATGCAAATGTTAAAGTCTGACTTTTTGAATCTCTATAGACGTCCACTGTAAAGAAAACATCAACAGGAAAAGTGTGCATGATGTTGGCTTACACACTAGAATAGCCTTTAAGCATGTTCATGGAGGGTGGGGGGGGGATGAGGCCAGACGAATGTAGCCCACAGAAAGCGAGCAAGTCGAGGCGATTATCGTTTGGCAAAGGCATTCGGGCTGCTGGAGTCTAACTATGCGCTTGTGTCATGGTTAGTACCTTATTGGATGTGTTTGGTTGTCTTGTCTCCCCAGTGTTGCAGGAGGTGGTTTTTAGAGAGGACTCAGAGAAAAACGGCTTGGGCGTGGCTCCGCGGAGTTGTTTTGGGGTTCAGGGTGGCTGCTTCCTCTCATCTCTCTCTGAAGGTAGCGCTCTTTCCCACCCACGCTCATCCCTCACCCCTTTTCTTTCTGAGCTCAGGGTCAGGAAGACTCCTGGGGAGTTTTTTTATGCAAAGATATCATTTCAAAGCTATTTGGGGAAAAAGAATTATTTAAAACATTTAAAAAAAGAAGGAACAAAAGAAAGAGGGACAATTCACGTTTCTGAATGAATGGTAAAGATTTCTATTGCTTCAAAATTCTGAAATGTACTCTGCTCTGGAAAAGGCTCTGACTTCTTAGGTTTCCAGACACAAAAAAAAGTTCTTTGCAGTGTATACATATACAAGTCATCATGTTAGAATAAACCTATCCCTGTGCCTGCTACATTCACAAACTTGCAGTTCCTCTGGCAAAAATGTATCACAGCTTTCCAAAGGATGATAATACCACAGACAGCTGAATTATTTTTGAACAGGATTTCACCTGTTTGTGTTTTTTTAAGGTTCTTTGAGCCCATAACTCTTCTTTTCTTCTTGGCTATCTGTGGCTGTTTTTCCAGTGTTACTGTTAGTCCGCAGTGTGCTCGGTGTTACTTTGGTTTTAAAGGATACTGGCGTTATCAGTGTGTACATGTTTATCAGTGTGTGTATACGTGTGTGTGTTTTCTCAGTGGTGTATTTATTGTGCATGCGCTGTAAGTACGGGTGTGTAGCGTTGAGGTGCGGCACAGTGCCGGTGGTAGTTCAGATGCAGGGAGACTTTACTGTAGATCTATGAACACGTGAAGTGAAAGCAGCAGGCTTATCCACCGTTACGTGCGTTGTGCTCGTCTTCTTGTTGTACATGTGAAAAATAAATGTGTTTCTTGTTTTTTTTCTAGGTTGTTTTCTGTGATAGGCACAAGTTTAGGTACATGTTTTTTTCTTTTGTTGTGGTGACGGTGGAGCCATGTGTTGTTGGTTGTTTTCTTTCTAGGTTTTTGTGTGTGTGTGTGTGTGTTTTGGTCTTAACTGTGGTTTGTCAAAGTTTTGCTTTTCTGCTTTTCTTTTAAAAAAAGAAAGAAGAAGGAAGAAGAAAACTTTTGAAATGCTTTGGGGGAAACATTTAAGTATAAGGGCCTGGAAATAGAGAAGGGAGAGGTTCAGAATTCAGTTCCTCACACACCGGAGCGAAGTGAGTTGACTCCACGCTGTTCGGCTCTCTAACCTTTCTGCTTTTTCTTCTCTCCATCGCCCTCCTCCCTCTCATCCCTGCTATATATTACTCTCTCCTTCCTCCGTGCCCTCTCCTCCATCTACATTCTCCCTCTGTCTCGCTCCCCCTACACACACACACCTCCATCCATCTGTGCACCACCACCACCACCACCTCCTCCTCCTCTTTCTTCTTCTCTTCTCTGCCTCCCTGTTGAAGCAGCTCAAAGTCCCACTGCAGCTGATCCTCTCCAGCAGGCTTACACAGGAGTCCAGCAGTACGCAGGTCTGTCTGTCACTCTCACTGCACCAATGATATGTGTGTCTGCATATGTGTGTGCGTGTGTGTGCGTGTGTGTGTGAGACGGTGGAAGTGGGAGCGAGATTACAGAAAACAGGACAAGGATAAGCATACCTTTGTTCAAAATTAGAATTTTGATTTTGTAACATTAAGTGTTTCAGTCTCACTCCATCAGTTTGTTCTCTGCGCCGCGTCAGGTGTGCAACACGTTAGACTCTATTGTGTGTTATCTGATCGATTGCCTGCTGTGCCCATGCATATATCACATTGTTTGTATGTATCCGAGTGTGCGCTCTAGTCATGACTGTTATCTGATCCGCGGTGTGTGTTTGTGTGTGTCAGCAGCCTATCCCGCTGCATACGGCCAGATCAGCCAAGCCTTCCCCCACCCTCCACCTATCATTCCACAGCAGCAGCGAGAAGGTAACGCTCCCGCACGGCACGCTCCTGAAATACTCACGCACGCTGCGAACAATAACTCACGCTTACGCTTGTTCTTCATCTAATTTCTCTCTCCAATGAAAAATAAAATCACACACATTTGAAAAATGTACAGGCGTTTGAAATGTGTACTGCGTTTTGGGGTGATTTGAAATGTTGTCATGAAAAGTAAAAATATTCATCAGCGTATATTTTTTTACATGATACAAAACAGCTTGTTTATTATTGGTGCTTTTTTTTGTTCAGTAACATGAAAAACGTAGCAGAGTGGAGAATGAGTCAAAGAAAAAGAAGAATATTACTGAGCATCTCAAACTCAGCTGTAAGCCTTCTCATGAACCGAATGACCACCAAGCTCAACAGCCATGCCTGGGACCTTACTGCCCTCTGGTGGAAGTTAAGATAAAGATTGCAGATGATTTCACAGCTGTGGCAACCCAGAGGCTATATTTTAAGCATTTGGGAGTCATATAGAAAAGGGTAGCATAAAATAATCAGTATGAAGGTTGTTAGTTTTCATTATACTTAACGTTCAGCAATCACCTGACAACTTAAGGTTACCATTCACCTGTAAAAAAAAAAAAAAAAAAGCTCTACACTTTTCATGTTTTTTCATTTTTCTGTTTTGCAACTCTAGAACCTCAAAAATGTAAATAAATAGGGAAATATTAAGAAACACATTTAAGGAATTAAAAAGATATATTTTAGTGTTTATGAGCCTTGTGCTCATATGACGATCCCTCACCGTGAGTCTGGGCGTTCTTGCAAACTCAACAAATCAAGTTAGAGTTGCAAGGACATATCAGACAAATATCAGTATCACACTGGTGTCGTAGTTGTGTGAAACCGGACATAAAGATGGTGTGATGCAGAAAACTGGAACATTTATTTTATGTTTTTCACTGTGACGCATTTCAAAGGATAGTTTAGTCAAAACAACAATCCAAACGTGCGAGATTAACTACCACATGAGACCGACACAGCTAGAAAACAAAGAAAACTGATTAAATTACGCGCTCAAATGTTGAAATGTTCATCCTGATTGGTCTCTGCTGCAGCAATGTGAGAGCTTCCTCTTTTTTTTTTTCCTTTTCTAAAATAACCAAAATTACTCTATTTTTTGCAGAAAATTGCGCTTATACATTTTATAAGAAGCTGTCAGAGGCAACTGACTTTTAGCCCACTTTGACTAACAATGTGCTCTTCTACCCTCTTTATCTTTTACTTTACACTTTAAATAATTTCTTACTGTCATCACAGAGTTTTCTCCTCTCGTGGTCTCCCTTTCCCGTTCTTACTCCCCGTCTCTTTCCTCGACCCTTTTCTCTGACCTTTGCCTTTTTATCTCTCTCTCCCTCCCCCCTCTCTTCTCTCGCCTTTCTCCGTGTCTTTCCACGCAGGACCAGAAGGCTGCAACCTGTTCATCTACCACCTCCCTCAGGAGTTTGGAGATGGAGAGCTGATGCAGATGTTCCTGCCATTCGGTAATGTCATCTCCTCCAAAGTGTTTGTGGATCGGGCGACAAACCAAAGTAAATGCTTTGGTGGGTAAAAATGAACAAAACCAAAAGATTATTGGTTATTTATTCCTGATTATTCTTCTTTTTTTTCCTAATCACCCTTTTTTTGCTCTGCAGTCAATACTACCCTCCCACCCTCACCCCCACGCCCTCCCCACCCCCCACCCTCTCGACACCTCTCTCTTTAAAAAGATGAACAAAAGAGCTGATCGTTTCTCTGCAGGTGTGCTGTTACCAATAAGAAAGAGTGGATTTTTTTCCCCCCTTTTCCAAGCGTTACAGACAGCTGAGATCTGAGAACTCGGCGGCCCATTTTATCTTCCGATTACGATTGTGCTCTTTGTGACATTTTGTATAATACAAATGCAGGTTTTTCAGTCGCATACCCCTGACTATAGCTTGCTTTCAGCTAAAAACAAACAAAAAAAAGCGATGCATGCCGAGAATGCAACTTCAGAATCCCACAGTTAGTCCGCCGTGCAAAGACAGCGAACTGCCATCTCACGTCATGCTGCTGACAGTGCAGCGTAGCCGAACGCATAATTATGTGGCAAATTATAAATGGATTGTGGAGAATGTTTTATGGAGAGTCCATCAGGTGCAACCCATTTGCAAATTAGCTTTCGCTCACTAATACGCTGCATTAATGTATTTCCTCAATTCATGTTGGCGTTTTTGTGATGCGGGTTTTAATTTGTTATTTGACGCCCCCCCCCCCCCCCCCCCGTGGAAAGTCA